>JAKTQZ010000048.1:0-97622 GCA_030579435.1 Ogataea nitratoaversa
ACCATTCTAAAAAACCACAACGAACAAAAACACATAGGATTTTGCCCTTAAAGTAATTTAAGAGCCTTTACCTTTTTCTTAGCGATTTTGACTTGAAACTACATAATTTCCAACGTTATGAGTGAAAACAATTAAAAACAGTAACCATAAATAGTTTATATAGTTTTAATTAAAAGTTTCGATATTAAAAAAAAAAACACCTGGCACCTCTATTAATTTTTCTTTACTTCTAAATTACTATATTTGTTGGTTTTTCTGTTCGATATGCAAAGACTCATTTTCATAATCAGTGGTGTCAGAACCAAACAATCATCTCAATTGTGTTTCTAGTTGGTATCTTAAAGATTAATTGACAAGGCAAGGCAAGAAATGGCACGGCAATGACATTGAGAGTTATTATGATAAACGTTGTTCATGCTATTGGTTGGTACTGATAATGTCCGCCAGGATATCAATACTGGGGTTAAACGTTAAAGGTAGATAATAATTCATCTCTGTAAGTTCAGATGGAGAGGGGACAATACATGTAGATCCCGCCTACATGTACAATCGGAACTCTTCTAAAAGGGCCCGGAATATGGAAACTTTTCAATGTTAAAATTATTAATTATTATACTACTATATTATAGAATCAATTCAAATGAACTACTTTTACAAACCAGTCACCAAACCTTATACAATTCTCAAACAGACAAAAGTACCATTTTATTTAGCTTGCGAAAGTAACCATAAATCAATATTGAATAGTTTAGGTAATTTTAATTATAGTCAAGTTTGTTCTAGACAGTGTTATTTGATTTCGGGTCCCATTATATCTCGGACTTGTTAAACCAAAGAGTCATATATATTATATAATATATATATATACAAGCAATAAACATGTTTAGAGTTAGTATACATGTTTTCCATTGGAGTAGTTTATGATGATTGCTAAAATAATTCACAGTTTTACATTCAAATTTTGAATTTCATTATTTAACGATTATGGTCAGATTGTTGCATGTACTTTTGTTAAAGATTCCATAAATTAAATTGGGCTTAGCAAGTCATTCGATATATTGACAGTAGAATCACTGATGATTCTACTTTGTATATATATATTCAATTTCCTTTTAGTGGGGTAATCAATCAGTTACTATTCTATTTTAGGGGAACTTGAAATTTGATGAGTAAACAGTGTTCTGTACATTAAAGTATGGATTTATATATTCCATTCTTCAGCCATACAATTCGGGTTTGATCTCATTCTCTTACAATCAGTTAAAGTTTTTGGTATATCAGTACTTCTTTTAATTAATGATTTATCTATTTCGAGATAAAAAGTAAGCTAGACCATGCTTGAACTGTAAGAGTCGCTGTTGGAAAACATGTACATTTATGTAGTTGGTATACTTGGTTGTTAAGGAAGCTGTATCAATTGAGCATCGAAACCTATGAACGTTTACTGAAGATGGAGATATTACCTAGTTGGAAAATGCTATTCTTAGCAACAATAATAATCTTGAAATCCAAGAATCGAATAAGAATAAGGATACAAAATCAACATGAATGAATCGTCATGACACTAGTTAGACAAACAAGACTTGATGAGAACGTACACGTTGCATAATAAATCGTCACACCAGATTAAATGAATAATGGTTCGATCCTTCAAAGTTTAAACAAAGACTCGATGAAATTCTCTCCAGATCTTCCAAAGGCAGTGCATATTTTATGAAATAATATATCACCCCACGCCCCCCACAAACCAGCGCGTAGCGTGATGAGAGTCGTGCTTTTTACCGTGCGTTTGGGCGCCTCGGGTCTGTTATTTAAGTGAATTTTCATCACCCACCCTTATTGGGACATATTGTGGGGGTGAAGTTATCCAATTGAATAAACATGTGTTAGGTGATGAAGAAATATCGATCATGATCATGATCATGATATAGATACTAGATAGAGAAAGTTTAAAAGTACGTAGGCAGATATTAGATGATAGTAAGATGGCTAGCTTTATTATGTCCCAACTGCTGCAGTCAGCTGAATTAAGTGCGTACTTAATTGGTGTTCACCGAAAAGATACATATAGTCACATAATACATACACACACTTGTAAATTATAAATAGAGATCAATTTTTCTCTTTCTTCTTTAGAAAAATCTGATCATCTTGAATTCAAGATATATCTCTATTCAATTTGTATAATTCCTCCAATCATACAAGTAATTCATATTCATATTTAATATATTTTTCTAATTCAAAATCGAGCTTATTGTTCATATATTCCACATAGTTATTTTTACCCCAAATGATGAAAGCATTGTCCTTATTAGGACCAAAATCAATCAAATTTCAGTCCGTTAAAAAGCCTACCATCTTGAAATCAACCGATGTTATTGGCAAGATTATCCAAACGACAATTTGTGGATCAGATTTACACATCATAGGTGGTGACGTTCCAGAAAGTCTTAAAGCTGCTAAGGATAACGGCCCAGATGGATTGGTTATTGGCCACGAAGGTATTATTAAGGTTGAAGAAGTTGGATCTGCTGTTAAAAAGTTCCAAAAAGGTGATGTCTGTATTGTTTCCTGTATTACGTCATGTGGGGATTGTCACTACTGTAAAAACCATCTACAGGCCCATTGTATAAACACTGGATATGATTCAGGTTGGTTATTAGGCCATCAAATCCCAGGAACACAAGCAGAATTTGTTCGTATTCCATTTGCTGATAATTCATTATATAAAGCTCCCGAAAACGTTCCAACAGAATCACTATTGATGTTGAGTGATATTTTACCAACTGCGTACGAAGTTGGTGTTATATCAGGTCAAATTAAAGCGGGCGATACCGTGGCCATTGTTGGTCTAGGACCTATCGGTTTATCTGCATTACTAGCTGCAAAGACATTAAATCCATCAAAGATCATAGCTATTGATATGGATGATGCAAGACTGGAAGTTGCAAAAAGGTTTGGGGCTGATGAAATAATCAACCCTTCAAAAGTCGATGCTGTTGCATTGACTAAAAAATATGCTACTGTCCCTGGTAGAAAGATTGGTGTTGACGTTGCCATTGAATGTGTGGGTATCCCAAAGACATTTGAAATGTGCGAGGACCTTATAGCTCCAGGTGGTAAAATTGCGAATGTTGGTGTTCACGGTTCAAGTGTGGAATTGAAATTACAAGATTTGTGGACTAAAAATATTTCAATTACAACTGGTTTAGTTTCCGCATACTCCACCGAAGAATTGTTGGGTAAAATCGTCTCAGGAAAATTGGATCCATCCCAGTTAATTACCCATCATTTCAAATTAAGCGAAATTGAGAAAGCTTATGATGTTTTCAAAAACGCTGCTGATAATAAAGCTATCAAAGTTGTGATCACCAATGATATCAGCTAGAAGTTGAGATTGTGTGTATATCAGTAATTGTCTTTCCAAAGCTCACAAGGCTAGTATTTACTAATGTCCTTTATGTTTTATAAATGGTTTCTTTTGTTCAATTTTTTTTCCTACTTTATTCAGGTTCGTAATTAATAATTTAATAATTTAAATTTCAATGTATACGTGAAAAATTGAGCGAGTAATTATCAATCACGTGATTCATGGCTTCCTTTCTTTTATATGTAGTCTACATTGTAAAGAGCCAGTACTACTACTGCTACCAAGATTATTATCGACACCTGGCCTGGCCTGATCCAAGTATTCTCCTTATAACCGTTCTGGGTAACAACTCATATGTATTTAAAGTATAATAGCGTAATCATGATAAATAAATATTAAAACATTAAATATACGAAAGCATGCAAACCACTATAATTATATACCTCTAAGTAACCATATGATCTTTCAAATATTAGGTAGCTGTGATAAACGTATATGATCAAATCGCATAAATATTACTTGACTCGATTAACCAGTAAAACCACTTCTGTCTAATTCAAAACCGGTGATTTCGTTAATAACCATACCAGCAATCGCAGCTGAAACTAGAGTAGCAGCACAACCAGTTATCAATGCAGAAAAGACCAACTCTGAAATCTGTTGAGACTTTTTAGGGGCAAGAGTCTTCAACACACCGACAGTAGTACCAACAGAACCAAAGTTTGCAAAACCACACAAAGCAAAAGTGGCAATCAAGTCAGACTTAGGTTCTAAACCTGTGGTTGCCAATAATTGGGTGAAACCAACGTACTCGTTTTGAATAACTTTAACGGCAATAAGTTGAGCAACGGCTAGCACATCCTTCTTTGGTGTTCCTAATAACCAAGCGACTGGATATAAGAGGTAACCAAAGATTAAAGCTAGTGATAAATCAGGATCTCTAATATTCCAAAACTTACCGAAGTAGAATAGCAAACCATTAACTAATGCAACCAAAGCAATAATACATAAACAGTTAGTCAAGATGGTTAAAGCAATTTGTATACCCAAAGAAGCACCATCCGCAAAAGCTTCAATAATGTTAGAGTATTTTTTCCCATTCGTATTCATTTGTTCGGCAGTCATAACTTTTCCGTTGGAAATGGCTCTTTCGGTTTCAGGATATCTTAATTTCGACAAAGCTAAAGAACATGGAATAGACATAATACAAGATGAAACTAAAGCCTGTGGATTTAATCCCAATGAAATGTAAGATGCTAAGACTGAGCCAGAGATGGTAGCAAACCCAGCACACATAATTTCATGTAGTTCAGATTTGGTAACATATGGAAGTAAAGTATTAATCAAAATAGCAGATTCACCTTGGCCAATGAAAGGAGAGGCAACAGCAACAGCAGATTCAGTACCAGAAGTTTCCATGGCCCATAAGAAGAAATATGAACCTTTGGCAACGGACCATTGGACTAAACCCCATTGGAACCAAATATGAACAACTGCAACAAAGAAGATAACAGCTGGTAAGACAGAGAAAAAGAAGAATGTTTGTGCTGCAATATCAGTTGTGGTTAAAAAGGCAACACCCTTTCTTGCAAATGACAATAATTCTCTTGCTAATGTAGAAATGAAGTTGAAGAAATCGTAACCGGCTTTTGTTCTTAAAACAAAAACAGCAACGATGAATTGAATCAACATACCAGAGTTAACCGTATACCAGTTGATTGCACTTCTATTTGCAGAAGTAATGTAGAAGACAAAAACTGCGACAATAATACCGAAGAAGGAAACAGCTCTGTCCTTTCTTTGGGATTCGACTGTTTCTTCTGGAACAAAAGTACCAACTAACATAGTGGCAATGACAACAGCAGCACCAGCTAAAAGTCTAAATTTTTCGGGAATTATCTTATCTCTGATTGAAACACCATACAACCAGACTTTAGCAATTAGTTTGAAAATAACATAGTGGTATTTGGTATGCCATGTGATCAATCTTGCAATGATGAACCAATATATGAACGTAGGGATAAGCCACTCATGTCTATGTTTACTTTGACCAAGAATAGAGATCCACCAAGCTGTAAATAATAATGCAACTGCGAGCTGAATGGTGTATGTATGGAATACGATACTGAAAACCTTACCAACGTATTTATTAAGTGCTGATTTCTGTTCGGGTTGAGATTGGGATTGGCTTTGGCTTTGACTTTCAGTTTCTGAAATTAATGGATCAGCGTTGACTTCATATTCAGATAATTTCACTTCTTGATCTTGAGCAAGAGCTTTTGGGGATTTAGATTCAATTTCGTTGGACATTTCTTTATGGAATTTTTATCAAAAAAAAAACACAAACTATCTACCCAAGTCTTTGAAACAAATGTTTTTATGGATTTCTATAATTGAAAAGAAGACTCAACGAGAGTTTGAATAATTACACTATATAACAGTAAACGCAACTATAACGACACAAAGTATTGAATAACAATTACAGATACCATTTGAAATAAATAAGTTTGAAAAATAAATTAAAAATTACTTCAAGGGAAAATAGTGTGATAATTTATAAAAAAAAAGTTCAAGATTCGAAAACTTTTCTGCTAAAGCCATTGATTAACATCTGTTATCGTTTCCACTTCCCAGCTAACGTTAAAATTATAGTCGACGCAACATTTTCAATCACTTTATGCAACTTCTTCTTACCTATTAAAGGTGGATAAATAGCCTCATAGCTTTTATCAATAAGTTATAGAGTACTTACTATTCTAATCTTCTTCTGATTGCACGACGAAGCATTTATTGATAGATAAAGAGTCCAGGAAAATCTTTTATTCTCTAGAGCGCCGACTCCTTGGCATGAAAAAGAAACGAGAGGGTGCACCTGTGCAGCATAATTGTTTCTTCAGTTAGCGGCTGTGAGGGCCGAAAACTTACAGCTACCTACGACGGCATTCTGTAACAATTTTCAATGATGACAAGCAAACAGTTTAGCATTTTATGTTCAATTGTTGGCATGGGATGTGACAAACTGAAATAGTTCGATATAATGTTCAACTTCATCAATGAAGGACCCTGTGTATGTAATAATAAGAATCGAGTGAACCGTCAAGGCAAGTTTGGAATCAAGCAAATATATTTTAAAAACACATAGTCAAGGCATATTTGATAGAAAAATAAATTAACCACATTTGTCATGTATATTATGTTGTTTATGGGCTATTAACAATCTTATCTCAAGTCTTGAGGGGTAGATAAATCAATTCATTCTTTCATCAATCTCTAATCTACACCTAAATTGCAAAAAAAAGTTCCCAACTGCTTATCTCAAATCTAATAATCGGAAATAAACATCACAGTTTCTATCTATATATGCCACAAATTTAGAAGTTATTAACACTCTTGGTGGTTCAGTAACCAGTTACCTATATCAGTAATCAAATCACGTTTTGGCCAACATTGCTGAAAAATTAAATAGGGTTCGCAGCTAAAAAGAAGCTTTTGATGGTAAAAGTTCCCCGGTTCACCCTTGCATCTCCAACGGAGATTCTTTTCTCCGCAGGCATTCAAAAATTATTTGATATTTGATATTTAATACTTATGATTTTATATAATTTTATAATTTTCCGGATAAAATAAATTTATAAGCCATGATTTAGTGGAAAATACTCAAGAGAATTCTCCATGAATATTAAAAGTTGTTGTACTTTGTTAAATATATTATCTATATGAGAGAAAAAACTTGTACTCAATTCCCACAAGAACACTTAGTGATAATTTTCTCGTTGTTTATTATTACTTGTTAATGGTGGTGAACAATAAACTGTAAACTTCAATAAATGCTCAGTCTTGCATTTTAGCTTTGGTGCTCAGACTTTTGAACAAAGCTTCGCGCCGTACGCCGTGCATAGATCAGGCATCTAGATTCTATGATTACCTGTAGATTTTTATTCCAAAAATTCTGTCTTCCGCGATAGGTGAAAGCGAAAGCTTCCCAGGGGAACCACAAGTCCCCTAACCCTTCAGAAGTTTAAGACTTCAAAGTTCAATGCCAATCGATTATTTACATGGAAGTGGGTAAGCATAATTTTGACATGATATTTTTCTATATCTTTAAGTATGAGTGACTGGTTAAAACCCTTTTTGAATCAGATAAAATAAGATGAGTAGAAAGATAGCGTTCTATATTTATTGATCTAAGCCATCATTAACCTAAGCCAAGAACATATTTTTTCAAAATCAATAGCAATCAAAGAAAATTGATTACTTGTGGACTCTGGATTGAACCCGCGTGTGCAGGAAACTACTATGGGGTATGGTATATGTCTACATCAATTGTACATTATCAAATCTACATAACATAGATCATGAATCATCGTTTAATTCAACATAGATGATAAGATGTCAATTGTTAACACTTCATAGGTTTTGAGCCTTCAAGACACTTACAAGTTAGTCTCGAAATCACTATGAATAAGAATAACTACACAAGAGTAAGAATAGTGACCGAGAAAGAACTGAGGTTCCTATATTACAATATATAAAATGCTTGAAACTCTGTTACCAATATAGTCATAAGCGCCTAACCCCCAATATGGTCAAATTGGATGTAGTGTATTTAATATTTATTACACTTCTTTGATCTAATGACAAATTAGTTTCACACTATTCATTACCGTATATACCTGGCGTAGGGCAAACAAAAAAAGTTATCCTCGGTTATTTATTAACTCTTTTTGAATTGACTGCATACACTAAGATAATCAACATATGTCATATATTCTCGATATCTATGATTATAACATTTAATCGAACAAGGAGTCAGCCGAGGTCCGAACTTATCAGCTTATCAGTATCAGTAAACTGATAAGAGTTTTTCAAGCAAAAAAGGAGGATTTGAATAGATGAAATTTCAAACGATTTTCAAAACCCTAAATCGGTATTACAAATGTAACCATTCGAAAATAAATTAGCAGACGCGAATCGTCGGAGATCATTGATGCCTAATGATTGTTCGTTCACGCCATCATGACACCGCATACGCTCCCTGCATATATATATATTATCTCTCTCCAGACGCAATATATTTAAATTATAAAGATTATGCGTTCACAAAGTGAAGTTATCGAAATCAGTGTGAGATTTAAAAATTACTATCAATGCATGTATATATTGGATTCAAATTAAGATCAATCAAATTGAACACTGCAAATGATTGATGATATGAAATGGCTTCTACAACATTTAACTTCTCTTTTACAAACATTTAAATCACCAAAATATACATTCCATTACTAAATTCCATGATACATATAGTACAATAACTCAAGCTAACGTATTTTTTTGATTTATGATTTATTCGAGTTGTTGAATATGGCAGGCACAGTTAAATTCTAAGAATTAGTTTTGTACCATCAATTTGGATAAATATTGACCGATTTTCTCCCTCAATATATGCTCAATAGACTATTACATCAACTTACACTCTGTCCATATATCTTCCGTAATGACGAGCTAATATTCATCAAACTTCATTTCATTATCTTATATTTTTCTTCCGCCTTCTTTCTTTCTTCTGGGTCCAGTCTATTGATACCTCCTAGTAAAGCTTTGGATATAGCTTCTGTAGTACCAATGACAGGTCTGATAACCATAATTGGGGTAGCTTTCATCAACTCCTTTGCTGCCATCTGAACACTTCCACTTTTTGTTGCCTTCGAGCTAGCCAAAGTCATGGCCTCCCTTGCAGTCGTAAAATTTTTACCAAGAGAGACATACGCTGTTTTCAGTCCTTCATTTAGATCCAAAGGTTGATTTGAGTAAAGGCTGACTATTTTTTGTTCCTCATCATCTAAATCTGAGTTCTCATAATAATCTCCATCATCATCACTATCACTTTCAATAACGTCATTCATGTCAGGATTATTCTTGTAAGGTGATACTGCGAATTGGGGATGACTCTCTGCTTGTTTTTTTGCGTAACTACCAGTTGTAGTGTTGTTCTCAAATAACACATCTTCAGCTTCTTCGCCCATATAGTCAAATGATCCCCTCCGATAAACCATATTACCTAAATACGCCTTATCACTTGAATGTGTCTTATTATCAGTGGATGCGATCGCATATATGACTTCATTACCACTACCCTGTGAGCTTCTTCTTCTCGACTTTTTGAGTGATTTTTTTCTTTCATACCCAGGTAACCTAGCAGCTGAACCATCACCTCCTAAAGCTTCCTCAGTAACTTCCAAAATAGTTTGAGTTCCTGCAGCTAATTTTACACCAAATTTCAATAACTCTCCACTTGTGGTCTTTGCGAATGCAAATGCACCCTTCTGTAAACTTCTAATCATTCTACCATCCTTTTGATACTCTTTAATTGGAACCACCAGCAAATCTTTGAATCCGGAACCAATCTTCACAAGAGATTTCACTGGAGCAAGACCAGCCAAGACACCACCAAGTTGATTTCTTTGAATATCTGGCATCCATGCACTATTCAACAGATTGTTCAATCTTCCAAAGCCAGCTATCCCATACAGAACAACCTTTTTGAGAGTCATTTCTGATTCATCTAAAATGAAAAAATTCATGAACTCTGTCGTATGACCAGATCTTATGCCCGCGTAATCAACCTTCTTTGGTTTGTAGTCCAACTTTATATGAACAGCATTAACATTGAGTTTTTCAATGAAAACATCCTCCTCGTCACCTTCAAGTATGGGAGGAACAAACCTGTCATCTTTGAATTCCCCAAATCTAGTTAAGAAATCCAAAGTATCCTGATCAACGTACAATCTCAACGGTAGGAGAGAAACGTTCAAAACCATTTCGGAGGCAGCTAACGATGGAACCGGTCTTATGGTATCAATGATTAACTGTAGCATACCCACTCCAACTTCTCTATCCCCAGCTTCACGTAAATATCCAACAAACATGTTCCAGCTTGAAGTTGGAACATTATCAGATACTTGAAAATTCCCCACACGTACTTCTATTCTATTTAACAATTCTGAATCATCCACTTCTTCCTTCGGATTGAACACTGCAGGTTTCTCCTTGGGATGTGGCTCACTATTACTGAAAATCGACATATTCACATCTAAATCATCAAGCTCAAGCAAAACTTTATGAAACTTCGACCTTTTGAGTCTTAATTTGCTGCCCGAAGGTTTACCCAAATCAATGTTATGAGTAGGGGTAGGCGACTTGCTATTTGTGTGTCTGGTTCGGGAAGAAGACGAAGCTCTTGATGGTGGAGAGGTTATACTTCGATCACTTATGCTGTTTGTATCACTGAAATCAAATCCTCCTTTTCTGTCAAAATTGATCGATTGATTTATACGATTGTAGAAGTCCGAAGAATCTTCTCCTGCTGGTAATGCTAGCTGTATAGATTCATATAACATCTCACCAATTACACCATTGGAATGTTCTACATTTTGATCATCATCCCCAAATTCAGTGGATGCAGTAGACGAGCGACTGCTTCTTCTACTAAATTGCAGGTCGTGGCCTATAGTTTGACTATGATCGTCTTTACGATCATCTTTTCGACGCTGTTCAAGTACCTGTGCCTGAGCTTTGTCTTCCACGCGTTTAATAGCATTCCTGATAGTGGTCTGTGTTTCTTTCCAATCATAGCCATCATATAGTCGAATAATTGTCTTTGTGACATTCACAGCTATCGACATTGGATTTATTTTGTTTAAAATCGAGCTCGCCTTACCATCGGTATCCTTAAAGTGCTCATCGTCAAATTCAATTTCGTCTACTGGCAAACTTCCAGAAGCAGCTTCATTCTTAGGAATGGTGACGGATGTAGTGATTTCACTATTTGAAGTTAGATTCTTATCATAAAAATCTTCCACTATCTCCAATGGATTACTTTCCACTGAGCAGTTGTCAAAGTTTAAGTTATCACCCATGACACTTTGTGTATCGTGTGACTTTTTAGTCTTGGAAGGATCATAGAAAGATATATCAATATCATCAAAAGTGTCAATATCCTGGGTACTAGTCTTATACTTCTCCACAAAAGTAAACTGAACAGGCTGCTTCAAATCTTTGAATAGTTGTAACAGACATTGAGAAGAGTCGGCGCATAGGTCGATTCTGAGAGTCTCCAAACTTGCACTCAATTCAATCAGCGCCCTTTGAGCACTACTCCCGCTGGACTCTTGAGAGATCTTTTTTTGAAGTGTCTTTGAGTTATTTATGCTAGCATTCAAAATCAAAGAGTTCGATGAGCCCACTGACACAAATCCTTTACTTTTCAAAGTAGAAACCAGCGTCCATGTTGGGTTTCCATTCTTGTTGAGACTTAGCCAGTCCCTAAAAGCCTTGCTCTCTTGGTCACTTAGTACGTTACCAACATCGTCAATCAATAGCAGTGATATATTACTGAATAACGATTGCATAGTAACAGTACCATCGGACGCTATCAATATCTCAGCATTACCCTTTTTAACAACAAGTACAGCTTTGGATTGTAAATTTACCGGGCTCAATCCCAGCATGAGATCAGCAAACGTTACATGAATCTCTGTTTTAGGTTTCATACTTTCGTTGGAGGGATTTGGCTTGGCCATTTGGCTGGATGATTTTAATAACTCAGAAGCACTTTCCATGCTAGCAGCTTCTTCCTGATCTTCGATACTTTCAAGCAATGTAAG
This sequence comes from Ogataea nitratoaversa, assembly GCA_030579435.1. Lineage (NCBI taxonomy): Eukaryota > Fungi > Ascomycota > Pichiomycetes > Pichiales > Pichiaceae > Ogataea > Ogataea nitratoaversa. The sequence goes on from JAKTQZ010000048.1 coordinate 12,034, forward strand.
CCACTTGCCATAATAGTCCAATGATGTATTTCTTAAGTGGAATGACAGCGAATCTTTGAATTTCATAAATAGCATTGGATGACCCTTATCTTCATTGTTAGCTTTACTAATTAAGTGCTCGATGATTGAATCGTCATAAGTTCTATAGACCGAAATATCCATGACAATGGATTGAATACTCTTGTCTTTGAAAAAGTTGATATAAATATCATCTAAAGAACCTTTGATATCACCAAACTGTGGGCGTATGTCTGTTAGAGATAAATCAACTTTCCTTATAATGACATGATGCTCCAATAATTTTGTAGTTGAGATGAAAACGCTATTACCCATACGAACATTTTTACGTCTTGGTGGCGTCTTGGATGTAAGCTTCGATTGGGGAGCAGTAATTGGACCCGAACCCAATTCAATCAGACCCAAAAGTTCCCCGAATGACTCCAGTAGTTTTCTAAACCTCGCAAAATTTGAGTTGAAGGTAATGCTTTCAATCTCACTCTTGAATGAAGTATTCAACAATATTTCCTGATGTGTGTTGGTGTCAAATGACCTTGCCCTGACTAGCTTACCCAAGTAGTTAATAATTTTCAAGCCGTCAATCGTCAGGAATTGAATTCCTTCATGCTTCTGGCCTTCGTCCTTGTCGAAGTATTCAAATGAGATTCTATCAGTCTCAAAAATACCACCTGATGAATTATACGACAAAGGTAAGATACCAATATGAACAATATCCGTAGAAGAAATTTTCAGATTCACATATATCGAAGAAGTTTGTGCATTCAACTCATGTGTGGGGTTGTTAGTGGAGCCTGAATTTAGTAAAGAGGTCGGCGCCGTTCCAATAGTTTCCCTACTATAAGAAGGGGGAAGTCGATTGTTTCTGTGAGAATGAAAGTAAGATGCAGAGAGAGAATTAGAAGTAGCAGTGGACTGACCTCCTTGCAAGTCAGAGACAGCTTGAAGCAAAGGCAATAACTGACTATAATACTGCAAAACGATGATCAATGCATCTGAATCCAAATTTAGATGAGCCACCTTAGAGCAAAGCAAGGTAGCCCTCGTCACCTCACTTTTCAACAGCTCAAAGCGCAGATCTGTTGTCGGGGATCTCGAATCCTCAAAGTAAAATAGGGGATCTTCATGTTCATTTCTAATAATTTCAAGTTTCTTCACACTTCCAAAAGAAAACGTAGAGCTCCTCTGCTGGAAGTTGATAGTATTGGCGACCAATCTAACACTATTCATCTGCGAAAATTGTCCCAATCTGTTGATCGCCGACGTTAAACTTACAACCAACTTGCGGATAGTCAGATCTTCTATAAGAGTAGCAAGAGGTGGACTTTCAGATGCCGAGGAGTCATCAGATACTGGCCCCTGTTTATTATTTTTGGACTTTAGTGACGGAGCTCTTAATATATGTTGTATTGAAGACAAAAATGAGGAGATAGACTCGGGAATCGGCACAGCTGCTAAATTGATTGTCCCTAACTCTACATGAATATTTTCAATGACCTGTAACCCTTCAAAAGATGCAGAAGCCTTGTCAATGTGAGCCAGGATTGGCCTGTGGAACTTGTGATTTTTGACTTTCTTATCAATGTCGCTTGATTTATCCGATTTTGATACCTCTGGATTCAATAGTTCAGACGCGGCACTCATATAAAGGGAACTGGCATCATCATTTGAAAACATCATGCTTTCCACTAACGACTGATGAAAATCTTCTTTGCCTTCGGCCATAAATGAAGATGACATCATTCTATCATTAAACTCGTCTGCCTCGTTATCAGTATCGGAATTGCTGTGCTCATCCGAATACTCACTTTCATCATTATCAACTTGTTCATCATCCAGTCCTAACCCGGGTGTTACTTCAGGTTTTACTGATATCACGTTGATTCCCTGTATATCAATATTTCTGATTCCGTCGTGTGACGAAAATGAAGTCTTTTCAACCTGAAGCTCAATGACTGAGGGGTCGCAAATAACTATGATCTTAATATCACTTATTTCCACCTGAAGTTTAGATAAAGCCATATCAGCTGCCTTCGCCATCATGGTACTCATTTTGTATTGTCCGCTGTTTGTGTTCCCGTTACCATCAGAGCCGGAGGAGGTATTGTCATTAGCCACTGACTTCGCTTCCAGCTGATTATCAAATTTCACCGTCTTCTTCTTGTCTAATCGTTCAGGTAATTCATCATCATCATCAATATTATCATCAAACATTACACTATTAGCCAAATCTGCCGTGCTCTTGGCTAAAGAAAACTGGTCCGACTTCTTTTTTGACATTGTGAAGCTAGAGGGCGAAACAGTTATTTCTAATCCTTTGCAATCTATATTCACTCCATCGCTCATAGTGAGCACTAGTTCCATTTCTTTGATTGTACCACTTCTGACATGTATCCCAGGAACACTGAATTTCTCAATATCGAGTTCAAGATTTCGTAAATTTATTTTTGAGTTGGTGCCCAATGAAACATCTAGATTGGGAAGGTCTACCTCAGAGAATAAGGAGAGCTGTTGAAGAACATATTTGAGCAGTCTCTTTTGAATATTCTGGGGCATCCATTGAGGAACCATTTTTTATGTCTTATAGTACTATAAAGTTAAGGAAAAAAATGGATAAATTATTTGATCTTGGCCCCTCGGTAATAAGTCTGTATATTGCTTGGGTCCCAGCACTATGATAGTTTTTGCACAATCAAGTCAGCTAATCGGGTAAGCAAATCAGTGCCAAACTTAGGTCCTGAGAGGATGAATGTAATTGCCTTTGTCGTTGGCCTTGATTTTATGCCTATAACGAAATATATGCTAACAACACTGGCCATTGACACATATTACCATGTATAAATATGGGGAATCAAACTTGATTCATTTTGTCAGCCTTCTTAATAATGTAAGCCCTTTGTTTATTCGCACTAGCGTGTAGTAACCAGTTAAAGCAAGCTTTAGTTATATAGTTTAAGATAACAAGCCACCTTTACTTAGCCACTGTTACTTTATATGTGGAGCAGCACACCTACTATGTATTCAGACATAGACCAATATGAACAGCAATCGTAATGCTAGGGTAAGACATTACAAAAATAAAGTGTGTGTTAGAAATGAAGAAAATTCAAAAAGACGGATCAGGATCATCTAAATACCTAAAATATGTAATGTATGAAAAACAGCTATAAATAGTTGTGAGGAATATACAGAAGCCCAACATTTACGCTTTCAAAAAAAGATGATAAAGAGTGAACAATCTACTGTGGCATTTCCACAACCTCACTATTTGCAGCTTCCTCGTAGATTGCGTTTCTCTGAAGCTCAAGTTCTTTACTTTTAATAAAACCAATCATCAGGGCACCAAACACCAAAGTCAATCCTACCAAGGAAAAATTGACAGGATTAGGATTCATGTTGAAGACAACATGTGTTGCCCTGTCCAGGACAGTTTGTAGTAAGTTGAAAACACCTGAAAAACAGATAATAGACCCGTACAAGGTACCAAAAGTCTTGAAACCGAACACTTTAGCGCAGAAATCAGACACAGCAGTATAATAGAATGGCCTATACATCACAAGAAGCATAATTCCTGTGTACTGAGAAACTGTAACTGGCATAACTCCAAGTAATCCGATTGTCACTGAGATAACGGTCAACGTAGTTAAAATTGTCAAAGTTTTGAAATTGTCTAGTAAAAGCCCAATGAATGGAATTGAAACAATACCACCAACGGGTAATGCAACATCAAAGAACTTGTTGATTGTGATGGCAATCTCTTCACTCTGGAAATAATACTCCATCTGAGATCTAACAGTGGCAACAAAATAGTTGATTCTTAACATCTGGATAGTGGTGAAGAGACACATGAGATAAAACCAAGGAGTAGACATTTGCTCTTTAACTGATTTGTCATGTAAAACTCCAAATAGACTACCAGATTTATTTAACAAATTGGAGTCTGCAATGTCCTCAAAAACAGATTTAGCAGAAGGTCTTCTGGATCTTCTTTGATGATGTGCTATTTCTTCCGAAGAATAACGAGTATCATTGGGATCAATTGGTAAACCTGTTTCATCAATACCTGTTTCAGCAATTTTCACCACCGTTTCAACAGTTTTGTATGACTCAGATGGCATTATAGTCAATTGGCAAACAAGAATAAAAATAGGGACAATCAAATAAATGGTGAAGAATTTCTTCAATGTTAAATCTTTGACGTAATCATTTTGAAAGATGATTCTGTAGATCAAAAATAATGCAGAACTCGAATCAAATGCACCAGTCAAAAGAGCTAAAATTAAGCCCGAATTACCTGGAAAGGAATTAGCGAGTTGAAAACAACTGATAAAAACAAAAGGACCACCAAAAGCTAATCCAACATACCCTAGCAGATATGCATCAAAAACTTTAATTGATTGACCGTTTGACAAACAGAGAGCAGCAAAGAAGATGAGGAATGATCCAATTATGGCAGTAGTTCTAGGGCCATAAACATCTAATATTCTACCCACGATCAAAGCAGTGGCATTAGTTACAACAGCAGCCATTGTAAACATAAAATTCAACTTCAAGTCTCTTGCAGCACACATTTCGCCGGCGATTGATTGTGTAGAAACTTCACATACTTCTTTATAGACACCTTGAGCGATAAGAACTGACTTCAAAGCAGCAAACCCAAAGCACGGACCAGCTGCAAATAAACACCAAGTGATGGCACACACAACCTGAACGATTCTTTTCTTTAGTGGAGGAAGATGTTGCTTCGAATAGGATGGTGCCGGTAGTAACGGAGAATTCTCAGTGGCAGACATTGTGAAGTTTGTCGTATTATCCCAAAAATAATTTTAAAATTGACGCAAAAGGTTGAGTTCTCGGTTATATGATCGTCAAGTCTCAAAATAGAATGAAGAACGGAATAACAGTGTATGAGTATGTTGAGACAAACGGAGAAGCTAGCAACCTGGATAGTAAGTACAATTGAACTTTTTATTTAAAATTTAACCTCTTTGAAAAAGTGAGATAACTGAAATCAAGTATTGGTGCTTCCTCTGAGTCAAATATAATGATGGCTGAATTACGGTGAGAATGTCACATATAAGAGTTAGTTTTAATGTTAAAGAGAAAGGAAATGGAAAACATTGGAGTTAGCTGCACAGAAACTTGCTGAAAATGATAACAACCTTGAAAAGATGCACCTCTCGCTATCAATGCGGTTACCTTTTTTTCAACAGGCGGGCCGGACCGGTGATTTACCATGTCCAATGTGCATTGACTCTTGAGTATTCATTCAGCGGAAAATCCCCTTGTTATTCTGTGTCACTGGGCCCAATCATATATTCCTACCTGCAACTTATTTCTTTATTTTTTTTGCTTCTATGATCGCCAACAATCCCAAACTAAACAATATAACCCAGAAAATAAAGTGACTTTTGTGTAGGTCCAAATATTAGCTAAGATAACCCACGATAGAAAAATCCATCAAGCCGCCCAATCAAAAACTAATCATTAAATCAACAATTAACAATACTGTTGGTCTTAGTTCACTGCCTCGATTACTGGTAGCTAGTACATTAATAATTACTAATATAATTTGTAACTTATACGGTCTACCAAGAGAGCTACAAACACGACTGAATGTATCCACTATACCGACGACGGGGTTGATTGCTTGGATGTTTTAGAAAATTTATACTGTAATCAATTATGTTAGTCTATAAAATACAAATGTATCTAACATAAATTCTTTAGAGTCTCACCGATTGTACACTCTCAAAACATAGCAACAAGATCATTCAACATTTAATGCCTTGTCTACTTCCGCAATCAACTTCTCCAAATCATCATCCACGGGCTTTGTCTCCTCCTCAACACCTTCGACGACACTTTCAACCCAAGCAACTTCCTTTCTTAAAAGGTCTTTAGTGTTAGGAACATAATGCCCGCCTGGATGCTTCAACACAGTAGCGTTCTCACAAGAATCAACCAATTCTAGAGATCTATCAGATGAAACTAAAGTATCCAGTTCACCAAAAATGTGCAAAGTAGGTATACTGAGCTTAGGTTCGTAAAAATGTTGGTACTTCTCTGGTCTAACTTTGAAACCTGAGTAAATAATACCAAACTTCAATTCATTCTTTGCTGTTTCGTTTCCAACAATCTCAGCATATTTATTCATGACAATAGCTGCTAGACCAGCACCTTGCGAAAATCCAATGATACCAACAAATGGGCCATTCTCTTCGTATAAAGATTTTATTGAATCAAAAGCAGGTTGAATTTCATAGTCTTCAGTAGTGTAGAACCAACCTCTGAAATTTGGATCCTCTGCCTTTTCATCGGCACCAAGTTTTGCTGCTTCAAAAGGTAAGTCTGCAGGAGTCAACTTAATAGGACCATCAACAAACACAGTATGATAACCGACTTTCTTTAAAGCCTTTCTAATACCCGAAGCTTTGGCTGCAAATGTAGACCCATTTTGAGCAAATCCATGCAAGCATAATATGGTTCCTTTGATAACTTTTGTTGCCATTCTGTATCAGTCTGTTTGTTGATAGTATACTAAATAAACCGAAAATCAGAGATTTTCAAGAAAAGATTGTGCGTAAACGATTCACAATTTTGATCAAAGGAGTTTACAACCTTGTTTTTTATCCAGTAGTCTAAACTTTTGAATCTTGAGGATATATCAGATCCGGGTTTTAGGATTGCTTTGTAAGATATTACGTAATGTAACTTTACGTAAAGCTTTAAACGGTGTAAGGGTGAAAAATTACTCCTTCGGCATGTCACCCACGACTCATTGAGCTGGGGACACTTTGTAGGGCAATAATTTCATTTTGAATCGTGCTTCTCATTATTTTCACGCGTAATGTGATAGACAAAATATATAGGTAACGTTTATCTTATTTTTCCAGACAGGTACATCACCCAGAAGAGCTAACTCCAATTCTCTCTTCAGGGTGACAGCCTGACAGGGTCCCTTTTGAGAAGCCGGGCCCCACGCCAAACCCTAGCAGCCTGAGCAGTGCCCTTAGCACGCCAACCCCTGCGGAAGAAATTAAACCTGCATTCAAATACCTACGGATATATATATTACATAATATATAATTATATACAGTTACCGTTTACGTTTAACAACCAGAAGGCTTATCAATAAGAATAATAATTCATCAGGTTGAAATCTTTCCCATTTCACACCATATATACTATATAATATATATATCTAATATCCAAGCACTACGTACAGAACAAGCATTTTAGTTAAAGAGCATGAAACGTGAATACGTAGTATTACTTAATCTTAGGTGCATACATTCAAAAAGAGCTTTTATCTGCCGAGAGAAAAGTGAAATGCCCAATCAGGTGGTGATGTAATGTAAACAAACATGCATTTGCAGAAAAGTTTGAATGCACAGCCCCTAACGAAACGAGGGTCCAACCGTCAACTTGGAATTTCATGCCTTCCTTGCCTAGATAGCGAAAACAAGGTTGCTCTGCTGGCTTCTGTTTTTTTTTCTTTATAAATTTATTCACAAGTTTTACTGTCATTCAAGTCAATCGCTTGTCAATCGCTTCTCATACGTGTCTCAGTATTGTTCATGTACCATACATAAAACATCAAAGCAGCGATAATGACAGTTGAAGAATTCGCAGATAATTGGTTCGATCCATTACCGTTACAGGAGTATAACGAACTGGTCAAAAACTCCGTTCCTCAAAATGTAAAGGGTTGTCCTCCAGACAAGACTGTTGGAAAACCTTCTATACAAGTTGCATGTGGTCCAAATTTAAGGTTTTTGGGGTCCTTGGAAAACGGGACTAACAACTACAGAGGTTCCATCTTACTAGTTACAAGAGATGGCGAGATAACCGGAGAACCAATAGCCCCATCAATCAAATATTTCATTGGTCCATCTTCTGAGGAGAATAAAGGTGCTTCTCCCATCAAACCGGGTGAATTTCCACCTACTTTATTCCACCAAGAACAAGGAGTCTCATTTTGGAGATATTCAATCGAGCTAACGCTAGTTGAATATGAACAGAGAATTAAATACTCAATTAACGACGAATTCAACGTTAATTTTTCATTTTTTATACCTTCTATTGAACAATCTATGAACATTATGTCTTATTCATGTAACGGATTTTCAATGGATATTGATTCCAATACATTCAAGGGATCTTTATGGTATGATGTCTTGAGAAAGCATGATTCATTACACTATCACGTCATGATCGGTGGAGGTGACCAAATCTATTCTGACTCTGTCAAAAAGTCATCAAAGCCTTTTGAAAAATGGTTGAAACATAAACATATTCATTCCAATAGAAAGCTTACTCCAGATATGGTTCAGTCATTTGAGGAGTACTACTTGAACCACTATATTGAATGGTTTGGTAAAGGGTTCTGGGAAGGTCCAAACGGTAAAACTATTCAATCCATGTATCCTATTGCGTTACAGCAAATTCCCCAAATAAATATATTTGATGACCATGACATTATTGATGGGTTTGGCTCGTATGATGATAGAACAATGAGACAGGAAATTTTCCAAGGTGTGGGTAACTCAGCCTTCAAATACTATATGCTCTTCCAACACCATACTAGCTTGAATGAAAGCTTGAAAAATGAACCATCTTGGATATTGGGTCCGAAAGTGGGACCATATATTACTGAAAAGTCTAAATCTATTTATTCGAGATTGGGTAAGGAAATTGGTTTTGTTGGTTTTGATTGTAGAACTGAAAGAACCAAAAAAGTGGTGATCACTGATGAGACTTACAGTGTCATTTTTGACAGAGTCAGATCAGAAATCAGAGATTCAAGAGGGCAAATTAAGCATTTGCTGGTTTTATTAGGTGTTCCAATTTGTTATCCTAGATTGGTCTGGGTCGAATCCATATTAGGCTCTAAATTATTGGCTCCTCTCAGATACTTGGCTAGAAAAGGAATTATTGCCAAAGGATTAGTCAATGAATTTGATGGATCCATTGAGTTACTTGATGATTTGAATGATCATTGGTGTGCGGGTCATCACAAAGCGGAGAGAAATAAGCTCATGGGCGCTTTAGTGAAGCTTGCTTCCGAGACTGGAGTGAGAATTACCATTTTAAGTGGTGATGTTCACTTGGGTTGTTTGAGTAGATTCAAAACGAAAATTCATCATCACAGATTATCCAATGAAGCTAGGAACGAAGAGAACAAACAAATTTTAACCAATCCAAGAAAAGATTCAAAATTAATTTTCAATGTGATCTCATCAGCAATTGTGAATGCCGCACCACCTGACGGAATGGCAACTTTACTTTCTAAAAGATCTAAGATTCATCATTTTGACGACCAGACAGATGAGGACGTTGTTAGTCTATTTAAAAAGGATACGGATGGGACACCAAGATCTAATGAGTTGTTTTTGAATAAGCGTAATTATGCGGATTTGATTCCATTCAAAAATCTGAAACCTTCAGTTATCGAAAAGGAATATGGCGGATTCAAAGAAGGTGACTTGATATACCCAGGTCCTTCCGATTCGCTGCAAAAATGCGTGATTGATGAATCAAAGAAATTTGACGGTGAAAATGTTGGTTATCCTTTGGACCCAGATTCCTTAGTTACCACTTTTCATTTTGAGGTTGATAGGGAGAATACAGATTCAAATACCTATGATTATCAAGTCTTGATACCAAAGCTTGATAAATCACATCAACTAGAGTAGCCTTCCATGCCTCAATTTTTATTAAGTCCACCCTTTAGTGCCAGTTGACTATGACCATCTTTTACTAAAAGGCTTCACATTTTATTCTTCATTGTTTTTTTCTAGTTTAATATCTCAGACAAAGTTTTTTGTTTGTTGTGTATATTATCAGAAAGGTAAATTACTTTTATATGTAAATTCAGCTGTACTGGATTGTTTCACGTTTAATCGACAAAAATAATTAACAACCATCAATACAAGATCTGCCAATGATTTCATGCAACAATTATAGTCTTGTATAATGCTTGCAAACTACCAAAATCTTTATATAGGTATTCTACTTCATAATCATGAATCAGCTCCCATAAGTATATACTTGGGCCTGATTGTCTGTAACACACATCTTGAGTTATATGTGACGTCTCTCAAATTGACACCACACATTGCTTATGACTTTTTTTCAACAAAAATAGCCATCAATGCAAAGACTGAGTAGAACATTGCCAACGGGTAAGCAACTAAAGGTCTAGCGTTTGATAAATTCAGAACTCTGACAAAAAATCCAGATGATGAAACAGTACACCACAATATCGATAAGAAACTAAATATATATCCAAACAAATTATCCAATCTGAATAAAACAGCCAACCCACTCAAAAGAACTAGGGGCAATAAGCAGTATCCGATGACAGAAGCAGTTCTTAAAAAATCCAAATTAACTTCTGCCGCTGTGTTTGACATTAATTTAAATAACCAATGTAACGATATGGTTCCAAACAAGGCAACACCGTAAATATAACCAAAGTGTGTCTTCCCTGAAAGCAGTAGTAACGTACCAAATAATAAACAAAAAATCAAAGGACCTGCGAGGTCTGAATCTTGAATAACTTCTTCACTTAGTCCACTCGACCTGAAGCTCATAACTGCCATTGTTTTTGACTTAATGTGGCCAAATTTTATTCCTAATTCTTCCAATAGAGGAGGTTCACCAGGATACCCCGTGGTAGAAAAGGCGGCGAGTATTCCTGAACTGAGCTGCTGTTGTTCATAATCTCCTGCTCCGTACAAAAATCCCGTCTTCATTGAGCCCGTTGGAATCGAGCCATTGTACATGTTGTTTTGCTGTGTGGTTGGGTTTCCTATATTTTGGGCCGACGATGACTGGTAAAAGTCTAGATTAGGGGCCTGCTGGTAATACGACATTGTGTGTGTTAATTTGGTGCAAATGCGATAGATATATGGATTTGGGTAGACGACAATTGTAGCCAATAAACACTTTCTTTTCTTATAGACTGTACATATAGATCGAAAAGTTACCACGATGCAGCGAAATGGATTTTCAAGAGGAAAACACAAGAGGACGATTCAAAATTTACAAACCAATCGACCCTTAAACTTTTGCGGCTCAATGCGTTTTCGTGTTCATGCTTAGGATATCTTTGAACAAGAAGGTCATCAACTAACACAATGCAATTAGATGCATGATATGGATCTCAGAGCTTACAAACAGATATCATATATGTTTGCTTACCTAGACTGAAAGTAAGACCAAATACTGAATGCTATCATATTTTTCGAAGCTCCTTTTGCAATGAGTGCTTCACCCCAAGAACTTCGACCTGGCCAGACGCCACCACCAATAGATCTCAGTCACACGTACGCTGACCCACATAGAGCCCTGGTGCAACTTCTAATATATAATAAAACGATTGCAAAACACAAGCTTTTAACATTTTGGAAGAGACTCCACGTTTCATTGTTAATTGAACAGAGACTAATTGCAAACAAGGGTGAAAGTGACCAAGAGATTGATGCTCTAAATCAGTTATTAAATGAAGATGATCCAGATATTGGCATTGATATCGAACAACTAGGAGAAGCAATACATCTTATCAATGCTGAATTAGCCCAGGTGGATTTAACACTTGTGGAAACGGTGGATCAGGATGATGATAGTGTTGTTTATGTTTCATTGGTGAATACCAGATCATCAAGCTCCATTAGGCTATCTACACACTACTCCGAAAAAGAAATCGATATTATAAACAAGCTTATCGAGAACATATTCGAAAGACCATACGACAACGAAGATAATTTGACTTACGCTTTACCTCGTTTCAAAGCTTTAGGGGTTACTAAAGCTGCGTTTTCTTCAATTTCTGAAGCTGAAAATTTTCTTAAGAGTTTAGAGAACAACGGTTGGCTGGAGATTTACAACAATAAATACGTTCTAAGTGTCAGATCTTTAGCGGAATTGCGATCATTTTTGATTTCCAAATTTGATGTCAAATCAGCTACAACCCCATCAGGAACGATATCTGTTTGTGCTGGATGTAAGGAAATAGCAACCAGAGGATTTTACTGCTCTAATTATGATTGTCACATTAGATTCCACAAAAACTGTAAAAAATTGTATATCAGCGGACATACGAACCACTCTTGTCCAAACGAGAATTGCGAAACTACCTTGGATATAATGAATGAGTTTTGATGAATCATATCCCCGACTTTAACATCACTACATACTATATAGTATATAGTATTTACTATTTAGTATTTACTATTATAATATAAAATATATCCTTCAGTATGTTCAAAAGCTTCGTTCCAACTCGTCTAAATATTCATTTGTCACTTCGTCTATTAGATCATAAACGTAGTCCTCCATAACCTTCTCGTTATACCTTTCACAGTACAATTTGACCTGTTCTTTTTGAATCGGCATTTTTAAGTCTTCAGGCAGAAAATCCAAATCAGGCCCAGAGTTCATGGTGATTACCCCTTTATTGAAGCAACTCACCATAGGGTAATAACCTAACGAACCATCGTCGTTAGAGATACTAAATCGTTGACCCCTAGAATCACGAGGAAGTTGCTTGTGCTCTGATGAAGGTGGTAAAAATGAGTATAACTCTTCGAATACCGTCCCTTTCTTGACACCGTTCTTGTATAATGTTATGGAAGAATTAGGAAGTCTACAAGGTTTGAATTTTTCCTTGTCTGGTATAGCTTTTTCACCAAAAACAGTGACCGGGTTCAATAAATGCTCCATTTCTTTTGAGGAAGCATAATCGTACTGCTCAAAGTATAGCTGATTTTTGTATTTGATTGGAATCTGGTCTCTGACAATCCCAACGTCAAATCCTTTCTGCAAAACTTCGTTATCTTTTTCATTTTGATCTTGCTTATCCAGAACACTATCACTGGGCTGTGAAACTGTTCTTTGGGCAGCTTGCGATCTAGCAATACTTTCCTGTATCTTCAAAGGAGGTAATCTGATCAAAAGTCCAACCACATCACCAGTTTTAAACATATTATTGGCAACAAACTCTGATGGTTTACTCAAGTGGACGATATGGCCCGAAGTGTCCCTGATCCCATACCCATATCCATCAAATCCGACGGGTGCTTCTAAACTTGCTTCTTTTCTACCAAATCCAAATCTTACATGACTATTTTCTTGGTCGCCATCGTTTGCTTTTATAATTTTAAATTCAACGTACCATGCACCTTCTCTTATAACTATGTTCGACCTTATGCTCCTCCATCCTTGTAGCGCAGTAGCAGTTGTAATCGACTTGTCTATGAATATACCAGGTGATTTATCAAAGTACGAAAATCTAGTTTTGAAAGGTGGGAAGTCCGTGGTTGAATACAAGGTAGATCTGAAAAACGGGTTTGGTCTACATGGCTTGTACTTGAATCCTCTTTTGTTCAACGGATTGTCATCATTGGAAAAGAAATCAGTGGATTGGACAGCTAATTGTTTTGTCAATACTGGCTTTTTAAGATAAGATTCTAGGTCCTGCAAGGAGTATGGAAGAGGTTTGAGTCTTGGAACTATCTTTATTTTCTTCACTTGTCCGGTATCACTCATACTCGGTGCTGTTAATGTATAAAGAATCAATTGTATCGTTAATGCAGTCAATATAGTTCATATAACTTCTTTATCTTGCTTATTTGTTTATTTACATCGTTGAATATTCAACCAATAAAAAAGCAAAAATAATTACGTGAAAGCGTAAATGCGTAAATGCGTGAATGTTGATATTTAATTTATATTTTTTCAGTCTTTTACTTAAGCTCATGTAGTCTTAAAATGTTTGACGTGAAAGTACATTGCCAGATCAGAGTCGATAGCCACCCTGATATTGATCGTGGGTAACATGACTTCAACGTCACAGCTCAAGAGATTAAAAACCGTGAGCTCAAAATACAACATTTTCACTAGCATAAGAAAAGATATATTATCAACATCTAACTCTATATCAGGATCGCTTTCGAACACAACGTCTGCCATAAAAGACAATTTGGTAACTACAAATGAACCCACAACATGTTCATCAAGGATTTTGAGTGATTATATTTCACCTTTTAATTCTACGGTGACTAAATTACTCCAAAAAGAAGGCAATACAATAGTGGGTAAGACCAATATGGATGAGTTTGGTATGGGTAATTCAACATTGAACTCTTATTTTGGTCCAACATTGAACCCATTGTATGAACAATCTGAAGACATTTTGTCCGGTTACAAAGAAGTGAATTTTTGGACCCCATGGGAGAACTCTGCATTTAACTCAGACATTAGGTACAACTCATTAAAGCCTTCAGATGATCCAACGCTTTTTCAAAAACACTCTTATTTGACGCCAATATTGAAAGAGAATTATAATATAAACGAAGATGCGAGAATAGTAGGGGGCTCTTCTGGTGGTTCTAGTGCAGCTGTTGCTGCAGATCTAGTTGATTTTGCAATTGGAACAGATACCGGCGGATCAATCAGGTTGCCATCCGCTTATACTTCAGTTTTTGGATTCAAGCCTTCTTATGGTAGAATATCAAGATGGGGGTTGATTTCTTATGCTCAGTCCTTGGACACAGTTGGGATTATCTCGAAAGACTTATTTATGTTGAGTAAAGTCTTCAAAGTGTTGGATAAATATGATAACAATGATCCATCGTCTATTTCGGAGAACAAACGCATTAATGATCAAAAGTTGATGGCCGACCCACGGGACAGAATGAAAGTTGGAATTCCGCTGGAACTGAATTTAAGCAATATGAATATCAACATAAAGACACTTTGGCTTCAGTTACTTCAACGATTATCTGATTCTAAACTGGTAGATTTATATCCCATTTCGATTCCGTCTATCAAATCAGCGTTACCTACATACTACACCTTGGTGACTTCTGAAGCATCTTCAAACCTCAGTAGATTTGATGGTATTAGATATGGATTCAGGTCTGGAGACTTCACCGAGGCTGAACCAGAATTTGCAAATACCCGAGCTATTGGATTTGGTGAAGAAGTGAGGAAAAGGATTACGCTAGGTACTTTTGCGTTATCTTCGTACGGATACAAGAGCAACTTTATGAAATCCATTGATCTAAGATCTCAACTTATTGATGAATTCAATACAGTGTTTAGAGACCATAACGTGTTGGCCCCCGATATTAAAACTGGTGACGGAGGGATTGATTTTATAATTTCTCCAACATCTTTTGATTTACCACCGCTTACATCCCACTATATGAACTTGAACTCAGTTGATTCATACTTGAATGACGTTTTAACAGTTCCATCATCTTTAGCTGGCTTACCTACTTTAAGTTTACCTTATGGTGGAAAGTCTCTAGGGTTTCAAGTCATTGGACAATCTGGTTATGACTATAAATTATTAGAATTTTCGAAAAAGGTCATAGAGATTATCGGGTGATCGATTCTTGTATTTTAAATGTTGAACCTGTAAATAATCATATACTATCAAATTATGAAAGTATATGATCTCTCAAGACTTATCAGCAAGCTGTGATTTCTAATGCTGAAATCGTATTACTAAAAATTGATTTATAGAGAACAGTAATTGTACAGTAAATTCAAAAGCTAGGATAAACAACTAAAGAAACATAAAAACTAAAACAGAAAAAACCAAATATTTGAAAATGAATCTATTACTCTGCAAATGCGAAATGAATGTAAATGAACGGCAAAGGTGAAATGGCCTTAAACAGGTAGCACTCTAACACCAGCTAATCTATCAATAACAGGGGCTATGACTGGATGCGATAATAGAGGTCCGATAACCGGTAACGACCTTAAAAATTGAACTAATGTTGCAAAGAATTCTCCAAATAGTCCTAAGATTCCGAAACTTTCAACAATAAAGCCTATAAAAGTCCATTTGATAAAAATGAGAAACACTCCTAAGCAGAAGCAGATAGACCCTCTCAATTTTTGAGGTCTGGTGAAAAAGTATCCGGTCTTCCTAGCACCTATTATTAAACATAACCCTATGATGAAAAGCACGTTTCCCATCCCCATTAAGGCAGAGTCAAAAAACGTGACCAGTCCTAGAAAAAATAGCAAGCATCCTAGAGCGGTAAATCCAACACCAAACTCTGTAAGTTGTGCAATCGATCGAGTCACACGTAAGATGTTAGTATTAAGTTCTTGCTGGAAGAGTTCCCTTAAAACTGGAATAGAAAAACTGTTTTTAGGTGAAGTTGAAAATCACACTTACTCTGCGTTTCTGTGAGCCAGATCATGGTAAATTAGAATGATGTGGGTGTGAAATTGGGTTGTGAAAAGTATTTGGCAATGACGTTTGCGAGAGGAAAGAAACATCGTAATCACAACTTGTATATTAAATGCTTGCCATTGAGCACAGATAAATGAAGGAAATCGAAAGTGTGGAATGCACCCGCGCCACATGTACATCAGCCACAAAAGTAAACGGGAACGGAGCTCTCCACATCAGACTCTTTCATGATTAGAAAATAATATATATTATCTCATTGATGATCATTTATCTGACATCTTTAATCAATCAATGATTAATTCCAATGTTCAACTTTGTCTAGCTATCTTCACTCAAGGTATAGCCTGTCTATAACAGCTTTTCAAAATGTCATACAATAGACCTTCCGCTGCTGCCCCATCTAACAATGTATTCACAGATTCAAATGAAGACGTTCCTACTGAGCCTCCACCTGGATACGACGAAGCTGTAAGTAATGGAGGCTACCAAGGTGTACCATCGACACACTATCAACATAACTCTCACAATTCAGCCACTGTTTCGCAGGTTCCATTGCCACCAAGACCTCAAGTCACAGGAAATTACAGCTCGCCGAATGCTCATCCATCCGAAAAACCATCACCGTCAGGCAACTCAAATTCGAGACCATCCGCTCCACCAGGTCAAGGATCGAGTGCAAATGTTCCTCATCATCCCGATTTTTACACTTCAACACCGGGCCGTCCCGCTGGAGATCTATACACCAATAACTTGTCACTACCGTGGAGATATCCTACTGGCTATTATTGCTCCAAGTGTAAAAATACTGGTTACAAAATAAGATCCAGCAAGCAATGCAAAAACTGTTGGAAGAAATTCAACATAAAACCTCAATATACTCCTCCACCACTGAATCCCAATGTTGTGCCACTAGTACCTGGTGGAGTTTATGCTCCATTGCAAATAGGTCCACCTTCTATACCTGGAATTCCTGTGGCGGGTCCAATTGTACTGCAGCCAGGTGATCCTAGAATAGGTGGACAGTTGTGTCCCAGATGTAAAGGAAGGGGAATGGTTCACTTCTTTTTAGATTTGGAGACATGCTATGTGTGTAATGGTATGGGTAGAACCAGGTAAGCTGTAGCATGACTCGCCAAAATCCTTGCTTTTTCAATGAATCATTACTGTGTATAGATACGAGAGCTTAAATGAATGGTTCGTGTTTTTCTGTTTTCTATATATCGCATTACCTGGACTACGAAACGCATCATTCACTTCGAAAAATAAGATCTTCTCCGCCTTTAAATTGAATTGAATACTACTTAGCTTTTCGAATAGACAAGACTTCCAATTTCAGGCCAAGGTGAATTAGAAACATATATATTTATAAATGTAGATCGTTAGACAATCAACATATCAATCTAATTGAGCAAAATAGTCTTACTTACTCATCGAATAGTTTGTTGACTGCCGCATAATTGATTTTCTTACTCAATGACTTATTTTTTATCAAATTCATTGCATTCTCAGCGGCACTTAGTTCTTGATTCATCACCGCAGTTAATCCATATCTTGACGTACCAGCACTCAAGTACTCACCATATTCGTTTGTGAGTCTATTTTCATCAGATTTTGACGCCTGCTTTCTTTTCTTCTTAGGATGTTGATTATGGCCTGCGATTTTATCAGCCTCTTCTTTCAATCTCTTTGTTTCTTGATCAAGCAGAAAGTCTTGATTTAAACCAACCCAAAGTCGCTCCTTCATCTTACTTTCTTCTTCCGTCAGTAATATCGCAGCCACTTCATCATCGTCCACATCATCAAAGTTGTCTGGGGTATCTGGCACCTTCTTGAGAAGATCCATAGTTTTGGGCAAATGAGCAAGAAGGTTTCTTGGCCTGTTTCTTGCAATCATCAGAAGTGTTTCTCTCTCTCGCTTTATATATTCATTATGTTCTTCGTCATTTGAATCTGCATCGTCTATGTCTCTTTGGTTTACCACATCAAAAAAGCTATCGGTGTTCAAACTGCTACCCATTTTCCTCTGATGAGCATCTTTCTGTCTTTCGAAAACTCTCTTTATTGTGTCTTGAATCTCCCTTTCAGACAACGTAGAATCCTCTGTGAGGGCAGACAGTATCGGATCATCTTGTATCTTCTCTTCACTTGGATATGATGAATCTCTGCTTAGGACTTTATCAAGTTTCCTATTCTTTTTATAAGAAGGTGGTAAACTGGGATCTACGCTCTTATCATTTCTAAAATCATTGATTGTCAACTTCGAAGTATTTGTTTGCTTGAATTCATTCAATCTTTTTTGAATGGTATCTCCACTGATGTGTGCCACCGCGACGATCTCTGAATGCGTTCGTCTAAAATTGTTCATTCTTGCAGCCAATAGAACACAAGCACCCGCAATACCAGCAGGTCTGCGCCCTTCATGAATCCAATCAACTCCCATTCTATGTGCCAGTTTGACAGCATCTTTGACAACTTTCAGTTTCGCATTTCCAAACTCCAACTTTGAAGCAAAATGTTCTATAAATAATGAAGGGTCGACCAGGGGTAATTTGGTAATATTCAAAGCTTTCACCATTTTCAAGAATGTAGCACCAACAGCGTAGACCGAGATTTGTAACCTTGACGAAAAATCAATCAACATGTGATGAGTTTTAGATTTTCTACAAGCAACATAAAGACAAGCGGCAACCACATTTTGCGATCTTCTGCCTTGAACAAAGTTATTAGTCAAGGCTAACTGAAACCACTGGTATGCTTGGTCTGATATATTATCTGAAATTCTCAAAGCACTTGCAACATTCTTGATTCTTTTCTTACCATTTGATAAAGTTTGCTCTCTTGAATCAAGAGATCCCCTATTATTTCCAAAATTTGCTCTAGCTTGATCAGACCCAACAAAAGCACCCTGAACCGCTGCTGCACCCGTAGCAGTCTCAGCAAATGTGACTTCCGAAACGATCGGGTTTTCCTCCATCACTGTACCACACTTGGAACATGCTAAATCAGATGAGGCCGTGCTGATGTCACGAATAAGGTCTGTGTTACCACAACTTTTGCATCTTAATACCATTTCAAGTTATGTAGTAATATAGGTGGCTATTGGATGGCTATGATTGCTATGAAAACTTAATTATAAATCGGGTGTTTCCGATGACTTTATAAGTTCCACACAGAGGGGATGAAATAGATTATCTGCTATATTATATGTGAAATATGTTTTTCTGCTCAAAGCGTGTAAAAATGCTCTGAAAACAGCGTAATGAAGTAGTTGAATGGCAAAACTGATACTAATTATTGCGTTATTTCAGTGTGAAATGAAGAAAAATAGGAGTATACTTTACACTTCACAGTATAAAATTAAAGCACCTTCAAAAAAGTAAACAACAAAGATTATTTCTCCTTTAAAATTATTCTCACGAAGTAAAATAAAGTCTATTGCATCTATCGAATATTGGGCATATACGCATTCATAAGAGAAGCAAAAAAAAAAACAATGCCTTCTGCCAGAATTGAACTAGCGACCTTTGCATTACAAGTGCAACGCTCTACCACTAAGCTAAGAAGGCGCGAATTGCAAGTTTAGCCCAATGCATACTCTATCAAACGCATAATTTCCTGTGTGAGGCGCTGCGGCTGTGCGGCGAATAACTAGCTCTTAGCTTCTTACTATATATTATATAATATATTATCTTGCTGGCTTCACGGCCCAGAGATTTATAATTTTTCAAAGCTAATCAAATCCTAATGTCTATGGTTCAACTATAATGTACCGCCGGTTGATGATCAAACTACTAGTAAAAGGTGTATTATGAGTCAACCACTTACCAGTCACCTTTAGTCAATCAGAACATTCAAAACTCTCGTATACCTAAGAGCTACGCTAAATATATGAGTTAGAAAAGAGCCAATCACCACGAATATCAGAATGACCAATCTGACAAAACCCTTACTGAATAATATATTGAAACAACGATCGCACAGCGAAACAAGTAATAGCATCCGACTAGTCCCAACAATATTCAACAACAAGGAGGTAAGTGTTTTAGTATATGGTCTATCACCAATACGAAAACTTTACGGTTCGTCAGGGATAACAGTTGACTATCTTTCCCAATTTTCAGATCGAAGGGCTAAGAATAAAATCTTTTATAGAAATTTCATAAGGCTAACTAAGTTCATCAATGTCAATAAATTTTACCAAGGTCTGTTGCTAAACTACATAAAGTTGCGTTTTACTGAAGATTTCAACATACGACGGTCCAAGATCCTATCAATGGAAAAATTGCAACCGTTATCAGATAACGAGATTGATATACGGTTAATTAACAGTTTAAACTTTTTGAATAATGCGGGACTATATGAACCACTTCACGACAGTAACAGCAAAAGCTTACATAGTGGGTATAACATGGAGGCCAAAATACTTGATGCGATACTACAATTTGAAAACTCTAAGAGTGGTGCCGTCTTGAAACAATTTGGAGTTTCTAATTTGACTACATTTGAACATTTGTTGAAAATACGTAATGATAGTTATACAATTGGAGGTGAAGATGATGATTCAAAAGTTTCGATTGATAAAGATTGGTATTCATATGTTGATGAATTCAATAAGCCGATTGAAAAGATTCCCAAGAAAAAAATACTTCTTTGGTCTGCCGCTTCGTTGATTAATAAATTTGAACGCAATCTAGCACTGCTTAATGAGAGTTTGAAAATGATGATTTGAAGATGTAGAACCACATATACTACTTTAGTTGCGCAAAATTTATAACTTAAATGGTCTTATCTATATAAAAGACAAAAGATATCGAGGATTGAGAAATCATTGCGAATCCATTTCTAGTATCCCTACCATTTGGTGGTATAAGTAGCTTAGCTACCCTAAAGGTAGTTTAGTCGTGGATGCCTCCTCGGGTCTATTGAAATAGTACTAGCTACTTACTAAGTTGAGTACGTATGTTTGAGACTTGTATAAGGTCTGGTGACTAGTTTGGTAACACACAATTGATCAATGAATGGAATTCAATTGAAACAGATTCTATAAGTTAATAATAACGAATAATAAATCTAGTATTAAAAAGTCTCCATATGAAATATAAATAAGACTTCCCGTCCCTTTTGAGAAAAAATCCGTTTGTAACTTCTTCCGATGAAAGTGGGATTTACAGGTATTTATATCGTTTCTCCATCTGAACATGCAGTGATTATCTATTTTAAGTAGGTTGTTTTCAATACTGATATCCAAGTCGGCATTTATTCAAACCAGCCAGTAGATTGAACAAAATTTATAAACTACAAAAAACTCTTATTGTTTCCAACTACCATATTCGGCAGTCGTTATTTCCAAAAATGAAATAACAATCATTGTCAATTGTTAAAGTTCAATTGAGCAATTTAATGCCATTTATGACTTCATCTGTCTATATCACAAATCTGTATTAAATGTTCTGACAAAAAAGAAGAAGTAAGGGGGAATCAAAAACTAAAAATCAATATATAGAAAAAATCAAACAATTCAGTAAGTCGATAAACTGTAAAACAAAATTTGAAAATTGGAATTCAACATCAACAAAGACAAAACGATTTGGTAATCTAATACGGGAAAAATTGGCTTCAAAAACAAAACCAATCAACCACATGCTATAATACATAAATTCAAAAAAATGAACAAGATGAAACAAAACATAATCAAATTATGTTAAAAGGCGAAACTCAAACTAACGAGATTGATACGATTGAATAGAATACAAAGATCGGTAACTTTGTGTATTTTATTTACCAACCTAAAGAATTCTTAATATTGGTTGGATTGGAGATAGAAGGAATATATTTAACTTGTTCCATTTCTGGGTTTGACGCTGAAGATCTAGTGAACAATCTTCCAAATGTTGAAGCTTGGAATGAATTAATTCTAGAGCCATCGCCTGGTGATGAACCATGGTAGTAGTCATATGATGGATCAGCAACTGAATACAGTTCATCGGATGAATAACCACCGAAATCATCATTATTACTGTTGCTGATTAATTGAGAACCCATCGAACTTCCTTCGAGTCTCAATTTCTTTTTGATGGCCCTTTTCCTGCACATATAAAGTGCAAGAACGATTGCGACATATGCACCGAAACCAAAAATAGAACCAACTATCATAGCCACCAAAGTACCTCCACGAATTTTGACCCCAGAAACTGATCTTGAAATCTCACTTGAATCAATTGAGCCTAATGAATCATGACCACTATCAGTATCAATTTGATCTGGGGTTTCACTGTCTTCAGGGCTATCAGAAGAAATCAACGCAGTACTTGAATTTATAGTGTCCACTAATCCAGTGATTGGCACTTGACTGTCTATTAAACCAGCTAATGAATTTTCAGCAGAGTTCGGATTTTTATAGAGAGTTGAAGAAGAATTAGAAATCACATTCTGCAAAGTATCAATATAAGCTTTATCAAAGTAAACTTCAGCGACTGTAATAATATAATCAACACCAGAGGCGGTGTAAGGAACCAATTGCTTGACAAAAATAGACGATTGATTAACTTCTGAAAATGGATAAATCAATAAACTTGGTAAATATTCAAAGATTTGAGCAGACGTAATTGAACTTTCCACAACAAAAGCATAATTTAAACCTTTCTTGAACCCAACAGTAATCAATTCATAATCTCCTGAAACTTGAACACTTTGAACAGGTGAAATCGCTTTAGGCAAGGCTGAAACAACAACAGCTGCTGTAGATGAAACAGTGGCATCTGATGCTGTACCAGGTTGTTGGAAAACCATACTTGTTGGAAGCCAATTCTTTGTTGTCTCTGTTTGAGCAGGAGGACCAGCATCTGTGATTGTTTGGCCAAGAGGAGTTTGGGTGAATTGATCGGATGGAATGGGCAAAACTATTGCTGAATTAGTAACAGTAGTAAAAGCATTAGCTGACGTACTAGTTGATTGACCTGATGACTCATAAACTGATGAAGTAGCCTCAGAGGTGATGTTCCCTGCAGAAGCTGAGCTATCATCAATTTTCACGGTTGAGATTGAAGCAGTCTCTAAGCTGGTCGAAATTGGTTTTGTGTTTGTGACTGAAGCAGATTCTGAAGCCGTTGTTTCAGTTGACTCAATAGATTGTGTAGGATGAGTTGAAACAATGACTGGTTCAGAAATCAATGTAGTAGAAGAACTCGATGATGATGATGCAGCTAAATCACTTCTTGTTGTGGGTATCTCAAGGGGCGAAGTAAATGCCGGGATTGAAGTTGTCTCGACTTGTAATGAAGATGTTGATATTGAAGTTGTCTCAAGTGGTGAGGTTGTTTCAGCCAGTGATGAAAAAGATGTAGGTGTTAAAGTTTCTGAAGTAATAGGGGTCGAGGAAACTAATAATAAATCTGATGAAGAAGAGCTTGTTGTTTCTGAGACACTTGGAGTTGTTTGAAGAATAGATGATTTTGGTTCAAGAGTAGACGAAATTAGCTCGGGGACAGCTGAAGTTATATCTAGTGAACTAGATGTAATCACACTAGTCGAAGAAGTGGCAGAAGAGCTCGAAACAAGGGAAGCTGTTGTTGCTGCATTTCCATCAGGTGTAGAAAAGGAACTTGAGAACCTCGAATATGTTGAGCTTTCCGAACTTTCTGAGGTCGTTGTTACAGCATTCAAGACAGAACTTGAGCTACTAGAGCTAGATACGAGCGTTGGTGTTGGTGAGTCAGTCACAGAATCTGAAAGTGAGTCAGAATCTGTTGGTGTTGGGGTTGGTGAGTCTGTTGCTGTATCCGTTTCTGTAGGTGTTGGTGAGTCTGTTGCTGTATCCGTTTCTGTAGGTGTTGGTGAGTCTGTTGCTGTATCTGTTTCTGTTGGAGACGGGGTTATGGATGATGAATCGGTTGACGATGTACCAGATTTGTAAGCAGTGGCAACAGGTAATATTTTAGAGGATGATGTAGTAGCAGCGTTAGGTGAAGATGTTTCATCACCAGTGACAGTCACAGTACTCGATGAAGATAAACCAGAAGATGCTAATGCTGTTGTTGCAGCGTTGGGTGAAGCTGTTGTTGTGGGATCTGGACTTCCTGTAGTTTGAGCACTCCCCACATAAGAACTCGAATATCCACCAGAGCGATATGAGCTTGAGCTTGAGCTTGAGCTGGAGCTTGATGAATCATCGGCTGTTCTTCTTTCATCGGTGGATGGATCTGATGTAGAACTATCTGTGTTGGATGGAGATGGAGATGAAGTTTCATCAGTGGTTGTGATTGGCGGCACCAAAGCTTTAGGCTCAGGCAATTCAGATGATGATGAGGAGGATTGTGAATCAGTTGATTGGTCCTCAGATGATGTGAAATCTGTGGAATCTGAAGCTTCGGTCGAAGAAGAGCTGGAGGTTGTTGAAACGAAGAAAAATTCATTTGAAGCTGGTTTGAAAGGGTGATCGGGTGACACAAAATTTGTTGATGTTGTTTCTGATGTAGGATCTTCAGTGCTGGCAATGAAATGATCATCATTGGAAATAAATGTAGGTTCTTGTGGTGGATCACTTACATTAGAAGTTGTAATTGAAGAACCATTTGCATAATTGACTGTAAAAGATTGATCGTCATCAGCTGCATTTCTTCTCAATAACCTATTGACTTCATTGTTGTTGAATATATTTGGAAGATATAAAGCATTCGTCAAAGTAATGAAAACCAGCACAAATGATATCAATCTCGATATACTTAATGTAGACATTTTGATATAGGATATATTGAATAAATCTTTAAAGATTAAAAATGAATGAATGTATGAAGGTGAGTTTTTTTCTCTTTGATTTTTTTAATTTCAATATAGATCTTTCAAAATGGGAGATATAATTGCGATTTCAATTAAATTGCAAAAAAAAAGAAGATTTACTTAATGGTATATGATACTGTTTCCAACTGCTATTGTTCCAAAACCACTTGAGATGGGGAGATAATTATAAAACGAAAGACTGAGGCAAGTGATTTAGAACTGAAGTAGTAGGAAGGATATACAGTAAAATTGATAACGAATGTAAAGCAAATGGATAAGATGAAGGATTAACAGGTATAAACAGAACTCTAGTTCATATGTTGTCTTTGAGATAATTTATGATCTTGATGTTTATTATCTATCACTATCAAAAACCTTTATGTTTTCTATAATCAAATTCAACTATATGATGTTATACTGTTTAAGATGTAACCCAATATGACTTGTGAGATTGTTTTAATGAACGTTAGTTGGTTTGTGGGTATTGTTACTTATTGTTGAACAATCAATATATATTATCTTATTGAAATTAAAATTAAAATTGAAATCAAAAACAAAATGGTAGATATGAAATGATCAGTTAGTTCGTAGATGAATAGTCAAATAGAATAATTGCATGTTTGTGTCACAAAATTGAAAGTGAGAGAATTTTAGAATTTGAGAATTTGAGAAAAACTCATTTGTTTGTTTATGTTTTTGTTTTTTGTGTGAATAAAATTGATTTTTGCTTTTTTTCACTTTTTCCACTGGAATGTGGGCCTGTTTCAGATGGAAATTAAAATACAGAGAGCGCGCGGCCCAACTCAAATTGAAAAGCGCCTGCCTGGTGTGCACTGTGCACCATTTGTGCAGTGCACGGTCCCGGTGAGAGGGTAAAGATTTCCACAGGGGGGGGGGGGGAGTAATCATATAACCGGCTGCGGTTCTATTTTTAATTTTAGTGTCATAAATTGACTGGCAAAAAGTGTCTGTGTTTGGGTTTGTGTTATTGTTCTATTGTGTCGAATCACGTACGCACCTGCATATATGGACGGATTCATCGACCCCCGTGGTTGTGGTGGGTGGTGAGTCGTGACAGGTGAATCTTTCCCAGTAAGAGTGAGTACTTGGGGATTCTTTGTTTTAGAAGTATCTCCACTTAATTCCAACAACATGTCGTAGTAACAGGAGCACAAATAGAGTCTTTCTGCGCGCATTTGATATTTTTTTCCTGTTTTGGGGATAGCTATATAGTTAAAGGGCTAGAAGATTCAAGAGCGCCGTGCGGTCTGCGGTCTGCGACCTAACTGGGAAATTCTGCCCAGTCCGGCCGGTAGGTTCCAATGATCTCCATATAATAATATATCAATCTTCTTTTGGGCAGGGGAAGGGGCACAGGCACGGGCACAGAAATTCAATACATATACCAATATCCTTGTCCTTGACGACTTTTGATTGCAAATTTATTGCTGGCTGGGAGATAATAATTAAAGTTATATAATATCTATTATCAGATATACAATAAATGTATCCTTATTTTGTGTATCGAAATAAATTCTGAAACACTTCTTGCGTTTCTCCAATTGATAATTAGATAACTGCTAAATTGACCAAAATAAATTTACAGTTCACATCGATCATTGTTATTTAGTAACAAATAGGACACCACTAGTACTAGTATAAGTTAAAACGTGAAGTGTCGACTCCACAATGTCAACTGGTTGGTTGGACTTGGTGCCAAGTGGTGTCACTGGCACACACTGCACTGTGGACTCTTTAAAGTGTATATATACCAGTCTCGGTTCGACTATATTAAGTTATTATAACAATTTCAATATGTGCGTGTACGTATGTAGTCAAATATACAAATTTTACATCCGAGATGAAACCTTACCAGTAGCTGACTCTGCAAAAAACAAACGTCACTGATTGATTGATATGTATAACTAATTTATTTTACACTACTTATAGTTATTGAGGACTGAAAGAATAGGAACACTTATCAATATTCTATCAGTTATAGCTAGCTCACTCAACTGAAGAAAAGTTGAAACTAATTAACGGCCATCATGTTCAAGTGGCCTTAATCGAAATACAATCTAGTGACCACAAACATAATATACATAGACGTAAGATGAATTGTAGGATCTTCTGTTTCAAATTAATACATATTGAAAATCTTGGAATCTTGAATCATCGATATATGTTAATCAATCAGTCAACTTCGATTTAACTATGTAATATATTATATATATACAGTGTATAAACAACAATTGGCAGATTGCGAATTCCTAGAGGAGAGGATTTGCAGATCTCTGAAATTGGCTATGCAGACGACTTTTCCGTTTTGGGAAGTTCTGCGGCATTTTTTTTTTATTTTTTTATTTTTTGTATTTTATTTTATTTTATTACGTAACGAACTTTATTTGTCTCCTTTAAAACATAGACACACTCACACCAGTCTATATATACAGTACACTATAGTATATAAGCCCTTCAATTGAACGCTAGCGATTTATTATTATTATTATCCTACTAAAAATGTTGTTCAATTATTGACCCGATCCCTCATAATCAGGCAGTAAATCGATCCTTTCAATGAGATAAATTAACTATAGTTTAAAAGACTACTATTAATATTCTATTGTCCCATTAGATAGAGAAGTTGAAATGTTTTTACTTCTGTATTTTATTATTAAACGTATAATTCCTTCAAATTCTTGTTTTACCGTTCTATTGTCTGTTGTCAAAAATGTGTTTATCATCATACTCAATCAATTGAAGTTCTCAATTCAAAAAACCCTATATAATGGTTATACTGTACAAAAATATTTTTGCCCCAAGTTTTGCCCTATGCCGATGTCTTAAAATATATTATCACCCTTGTTTTAACGCCCAAAAAATCGGGTGGATGCTAAAATCTCACAACTGGTGCACTGATGTGTAATATACATCAGCAAACTTACCAAAACAAAACTTAACAACTATGCAATGTGCATACATTTGAATACTTGATGGTTTCACCCGTTAATTACGTTTTAACAGGTCACTAAACATAACATAGTATACATCGAGATAGCGACATAACACACGCAATTGACCAATTCAAAGACCTATACTTCAACACCTGAATACGCACACAAATACTCAGCACATATCAGCACATATCATTCTAATTAAATATGTCAAATTATACATCTTTGAATAATCAGGCATTGTTTAATATTGATGACGATGACGAAGATTTTGTCATACAGCCAGATGTACCAGTCACCACTAATGTCCCTAAAAAGAAGAACATAGTCACTCCTGAATATTCATCCCCAACTCCAGCTATGGCATCGGGTACTAGTTCCTCGTCATCCAATTCAAGAAGAGTGAAGAAGACTTATCAAGGTGGCCTTTTCTCATTGAATTATTACAGAAAATATTTTGATTTGACGACATCTGAATTTTTCCGTAGTATTTATCAGTCATTGAATCCATTGGTTAGTTTAGATGTGAATGAATTTTCCGAAATTGGAGATCTATATGGGTCCATATGGATAACTGCTACTTTAATATTCCTACTATTTTTCTGTAATTCATTAGCACAACTTATTAGTGAATGGTTTTTACACAATTCAAACTTGGGAATAAATTATTTCAAACTAATAATCACTTCAATCAATTTACTATATGGCTATATTATAATAATTCCACTTTTATTATGGCTTGCTTTGAAATTTTATTTCAAAGTGTTGAATCTAATTTCACTCACAAAATTAATATCAATTTATTCCTACTCTAACATTATGTGGATTCCTGCCACATTGCTCAGTATTTTTAGAGGTTTGTTGATCAATCACCATATACTAGACAACACCTTAAAATGGACTTGTATTGGTCTTGGTTGCATGTTAAGTGGCTTGAGTATAGCAGTTAAAATTCACAAATATTTTGGTATTGTTTTTGGTGAGGAAGAAAAAAACAAATCATGGATATTGCTTGGTGTTCTAATCTTATCCCATTTAGGATTTTCAATAGGTGTTAAAGTTGGTTTTTTTGGAGTGTTATAAGTCACATACTGGTGGGTTGCTGAATTTTAACAAATGTCTCTTTTGGAGAAACAACTTCAGGATGAACGACTAATGGCTTCAAATGTATCATTACTAAGTATCATTACCTCGTATCTTCCTTTCACTGCTGGGGTACTTCTTATAAAATTTGAGCTTAATTATAATTGTTACTACTAAATTGTAAGTTTCCGAGAAATTGGAACCGTACAACAGAATTTTGAGTTGCCTAAATTGCGCCGCTCAGTATTTATATTTTGTACATTGTGTGGCTATGAGGCAATGAGGACATAATCTTCAAATTTATTTGCTCTTAACAAGTGTTTGGAGTTATAAGGATAATAATGATTGATTACAAGTTACAAAGAACGAAAAATAACTGGTGAAACTCACTATATAGTATTATACTTAAAAATACGATACTATTCTATGATATCAATAAAATAGAGCAACCTCTATGCTTCTCTTTTCCTATAAACAATGAACTAAGTTATGTTGAAACCAATCATCTAAACCCTTGTCTTTAATTTTCAACTCTTTTAGATCAACTATAATATTAAATATTTTCAAGTACTGTACATTAGTTTTCATTTTGAATTCCATTAATATCTTGTACAGATTTAAGGTATTCAAGTCTAAATCGATATTATTGAGCGTAGTACTCGGACTGACATCACAACCCTCGCGTAATTGCTCGTCGTGTTCCCTTTTCAACATTTCAAAAGTTATAAAATGAAGTTCAGTCAAGCTTCTTTTGTAATTGAAAGACGAGTTACAAATTTCTAAAAACTTCAAGTCCTTGATTTTTTCACCCACAATTGAAATGAAGTCAATCAAATCATCTAATCTCAAATTCAATTTCAAACTTTTCAATGACGTAAAGTCCCCGATGAACCTTGAGAGTATTTTAAAATTTAGATCTATTAGTTCAAACTTACTCTCGTTTATAGAATCCAACAATAAGTGATTTAAGTTTCTGTGCTTGGATATTGACGTTAAGTAATCAAATGTCAGTTTAGAGAATGTAGTGCCTGAATGAAGTTGCTTTTGATTATTCCATCTAAGGTTAACATAAATTGATTTTAAATCCCTGATAGAGCCAATTAAGTTTGGACCAAAGTCTTTCAAGTCATTGTAGAAATCTAAGGCCAATGTCTCTAAATTTTGCAAATAAGGTTTCAATTGCATTAAAAAGTAATCAGAATTCTCACGGCGCGTAACTATTGAGGTACTTTGTTGATGCTGGATAATCAATTCTTCAAAATCAGTGGGATCTATGTTATCAGGAAGCTCAAATTCATGTTCAATTGTAAGAGTTGAGTCTCCTGTCATAGACTCAGAAACATCTAGTAGCTCTAGTGTTTTTAGACTTTTCAAATCAACATTTTGGATTAGAACTTTGGAATCATTGGACCTTAATAAATAACCGTTCAATTGTAAATGATTCAGTTTGAGCTTCTTATGATTGAAGTCTCTTGCAAATAATGACTTCAAATTCAGGTCGTTGATTCTTAATTCATCTTTCTTCGAATTGAAGTTTATTGCATTATTTATGTATCTGACAGGATAACTAGTAGGTGTTATCCTACTGATACTCAATTTTTTCAAATTCGTGAAACGGAGGACACTAAAACTGAATCCAAAATGACTCAAACAAATTTCTTTTAAATCTCGGTTGTCAAACAAATCACTATCAGATTTCAGCGAATCACAGTCCACAGAGATCAAACGATCACTTGGTATAAGTTTAAGAAATTCATCTGCTTTGATGAAACACGAGTTGTATTCAAACTTTAAAGCTCTCAAGTTGTTTAAGTTGGAAAAAATCACCTTGAACAATCTAATCGCTTCGATTTCAATCCCTGGTAAGTTTCTTTTCACTTCCATGTACTCTATCAAATCCCCTAAATTAGTATTTGCTATTGTTCTAACAAAGGCCTTCAAACCATAAGTTGTTTTGATTATTGATGATTTTACTTCGTTACCATCTATCTTTCGTAAATCATTAAATCTCTCCAACTCTTTGTGGTAATATAATTTACTTCCGTCCAAGACAACGGACTTGTAAAGTCTTTCGATGTTAGTTCTATATAAGGTCTTATTGCATAATAATAGATGGTAACAGTCTGATTGAAGAAGATTTTCACTGATTTTAAGCTGTATTTCTAAGGGTAATATATCGATCATTATATAGATGAAAACAAATTTAAGATTAACTCTAATTTATCTATCCTTGTGTTAGCTAGTATCCTCTGATACAAAAGAAAGATCGCTGACAAATAAGTATTATGAAAATTATTGAATCAAGATAAATTTTCAAAACATCAAGAAAGGGGTTTTCGGAAAGTCATAATAACAAATATTTGAAAAATTCAAAGCATACGCCAAAACAAAGCATGCCCTAGACACAAGCTTCGAGAACTTTAACTGTTACATAATAACTGCAGGCAAAATATTATTCATTGACACATTGCTCCGGATCGGTGAAAAATGACTGGTATGTTTTAATACCACGTACACCCTAGACAATGTTACCAGCTGTGTGTAACCAACCACAAGTAAAACTAGCTTTAATTTTTAACAACTAAACTTGACTTGAGTTCAAGGTTTTCGATCTTATCGGATTGGAACTCATGCGGCGCTTAGTGAATTTTTCTTTTTTAAATTTTTATTAAATTTTTATTTCTCTTTCCTTTATTGTAAAACGAAAAATGCATGTTAATATGTAGTAGGTGTAAAAAGGTTTGGAGAAACCAATATTCTGATTGTGTTGATTAACAAATTAAAAATTTATTATTCACTATTCACTATTTAGTAGTACTGTTTACAGCTGCAGAGGCAAATAAATAAAGCAATTCTATTCAAAGTCAATAAGCAAACTAAATAAGTGACATTGCTAGCTTATAAATACAAAGTAAACATAGTAAACTTAAAAAACCACCAGGATTTTATCATTGTTAGCAATCAACTGTCTAACCAGCGCATCTCTTTCTTGATTATCTGTAATCAATATCAAATCATTGATATTCGAATGAGCAGGCTCATGGTTGATCTCTATAAAATCTTTGAAACTCTCACTTTTTTTCGAATCACTACCACTTCTTGAATCTGTGCTTGGGTGAATGTTCACTTTAACTTTATGATTCTTTATCAATTCTTCATCGGCATTGATCACATCAAGAATCTTATTGCTATCCTGTATGGTAATATTACCACCGGTGATATGCTTATGGACAACCATTATGCTGAATATTCTTAAGGCAACCAAGTCTTTATTTGTCATCGTTTCACCAGTCAATATCAAATTGATTGTTGTGATGTGGAATGAATCTGGATTTAAGATCGTCTCCGTTGATAAAAATGATGCTGCATCAACTTGACTTGAATCCTGGTCATTAACACTTAAAATTTCAGCTTCAATAGGGTGCCGTCTTTGTATTTGTTGGTTATTATTGATCAGCAGACATTTGTAAAAGTTTGTAGCTTTGGAAATCGACGCAAATTCGCTCAAGATAGTCGGGTTTTTATAGTATTCTTTGTTATTGATTGTATAAATCAAAAGATCATTAGTAGAGTAAGAAGAATTTAGAACAATTGTCTTTAAATAGTCTTCAGGTAAAGAGAATAAAATCTCTGATGAGAATGGAATGTTGTTCAAATCACTGAAAATTTTCAAAATGCTTAAAATTGAATTCAGACGATGTTCATCCGATTTATAATTATCATCTTTTAACATTGAAGCATGTAACAAGTCTGCAGTTCTTTGAGTCAATGAATTAACATTTATACCGTGAATAGGAAGTTTTGTTGGCTGTGACAAATGATCCAACACGACTAAGTTTGTAGACACACTTTCTAAATTATTAACTGGTAATATAAGTTTATCGAACTTGACATCTTCATAATTATCAATACGACCACTGATATTTCCAGTAGTCGGATCAGAAGATCTTCTTTTTTCCATCTCTGCGATCTCTTTGGATTTCAATCTATCTTGAACTTCATCTCTATAAGATTGTGGGTACACAAGTAAAGTCAATGGAGTAGTCAAGAAGGTAGTCACCAAGGCCATAAGGATGAACATGGAAAACGTTTTCTGTGAGATGATGCCAGCCTTTAAACCAGTATTCAAAACAACAATTTCAACGATACCTTTACATGACATTAAAACACCCACAGCTAAACTTTCTCTCCAATATAAACCAAAGAATTTGGCGGCAACGAATCCACCCCCAATCTTACCTAATAATGCAACAACAATAATACAGATAATGTAAGCCCAATCAATTCCATGATTGAGTAATCCTAGATTAACACTTAAACCAGCTAGTGCAAAATAAAGTGGGACTAGAACAATATTAACCAAATCTTCAATTTTTTCGGTGAGAGAAATCACATAGTTATGTTCTCTTGGAACAATTGTTCCAATGATGAAGGCACCAAAGATAGGGTGAACACCGATGATATCTGTGAAGAAGGCAGAGACAAACATCAACATTAGAATAATCATAGTTGCAAATTGAGAAGGACCGTTTGGATTATCAATATCTTTTAAAACAGTTTTCAAAACATAATTTAATAACCATCTAACTGGATAAACAATAAAGAAACACCAACCAATCGTGACCAAGCATATATATGCCGTTGTTTCAGATTTCGAAGAGTTAGCCAAAGTAATGCTCAAAGCCAATAATATCCAACCTAATAAATCATTTGTAATACCAGCAGCCAAAACTATGATACCAACTCTATCTTTGACCAATCTTAATTCAGTCAAAATTCTTGCCAACACAGGAAATGCAGTGATACACATAGCCACGGCTATAAACACCATGAAAGTTGTAAACTTAATTTCAGCCAATGAATCATCATGTTTTCTATATTCATCCCATAAACCAACAGATATAGCGCAACCTAGACCAAATGGGACAGCCATATTGAAGACACCAACTGATAAAGCAATTTTGAAGTTCTTCTTAATAAATTGAACGTCAACTTCACAACCAACCATGAATAATAATAAACAAACACCAATATTAGCCATCAAGGTCAAACCTGCTAATGATGCTGTAGGAAAAACGTTTTCTGTAAAATGAGGCACATGGCCCATCACTGAGGGTCCTAGTAAAATACCAGTGATAACTTCCGATATAACTCGAGGTTGTCTTAACCATGATAATGGGACATTGACTAAATGAGCTGTGATTATAATAAGTATGGCTTGGAAAAAAAAGATTGTGTAAGGGGTACTTGCTGAATATTCTAATGGATTAGCACCAGCGATGATACCAG
This sequence comes from Ogataea nitratoaversa, assembly GCA_030579435.1. Lineage (NCBI taxonomy): Eukaryota > Fungi > Ascomycota > Pichiomycetes > Pichiales > Pichiaceae > Ogataea > Ogataea nitratoaversa. Next base: position 46,372 of record JAKTQZ010000048.1, read on the forward strand.
TAATGGTCCCAACCATGGTAAGTTAACAATATCCTAAAAATAGTAAAGTATCTCTATATAAGAGTCACAAATGTTATCAGTCTAGATAAGCATATGGAAATAAAAACATCAATACTAAGATTTACCAAGTAAATAATTATATCAAGAGCTTTAGTATTTAATTGAAACATGTGTAAATTAAATTTTGTGACATTAAGATACTACTAATTGCAATTAAGAAGTTTCCATCGCTGATCAATATGATAACCAGCCAGCGTATATTCTCGCTACGGTTACGGTGCTGTGGCTGTGGCTGTGCTGTGATTTACTTACAAACTAGCATATTATATAATATATTAGATAAGAAATAATTTAATTTTTTGTGGCCACGTTCTTTTTTGATATTTTGTTTTGTTAACATGCGGCGATACTTCTATTATAATATATATTTGATTAAGATACTACCTGTGATTACCTCATTGCTTATAAAAAGTATTTTCCCCAAGATCGAGATTTGATTTGGAGACAATATAATGATGTGACTTTTTAAGAAAGTAGATTTCGCCCGATAATACGAGCAGTAATGATGTACTTTATAATAATAAAGTCTTACAAATGATCAACACCACCGAACAAGTTGAATTTGACAAAAGTTTATGAAGACATTAGTTTGAAATATCTATCAATAAATCAAAAGCAGAAATGTTACCACAACCAATAGATATTAAAAAATGGGTAGCTGAGAACGAGCACCTCTTACAGCCACCAGTGAATAACTTTTGTCTACACCGTGGAGGCTTCACAGTCATGATTGTGGGTGGACCAAATGAGCGTACTGACTACCACGTGAACCAAACCCCTGAATGGTTTTATATGTATAAAGGAGAAATGCTGTTGAAAGTTGTGGATGATGGAGAATTTAAAGATATTGTTATCAAAGATGGGGAGTCATTTTTATTACCCGGTAACGTTCCACATAATCCAGTCAGATTTGCTAACACTATAGGAATTGTGCTAGAGCAGGATAGACTGGAAGGGATAAACGATAAACTGAGATGGTATTGTACAGGGTGTAAAGACATTTGTCATGAAGTTGAATTTTACTGTTACGATCTGGGTAGTCAAGTCAAAGAAGCAATCGTTGCTTTTGACTCTGATCTTGATGCTAGAACTTGCAAAAAATGTGGAACTTTGAACTATTCGAAACCACAATGAAGTATTTGAAAAAAGAAAAAAAAAAATCACCCTTAATAAACTAAAAATATACCCCATCTCAATTATTCATAACCTAGATGATTTGTTACTATTGAGACATTTTCAATTCTTTATCTTATGTTATATATCATGTACAGTTTGACCCCCTTTTCGAAAAATTAAGTCAAAAGCTTTATGCTTTTTTATTCAATAAAGATGTTATTTTAAATGAACTATTTTCACCATAAATATATTACTTGTAAACTAAAGAAAATGAAATGTCTAGCTCAATCGAACTTGTTATCAAAGGCCGATTCCAACCAATTGAATAATTTGTCATACACAATTGAGTTTGCATTATTATGATTGATATTATGATTCGAATCAGGGAAAACGTGCATATCATAATTCTCAACTTTATGCAAATCAAACTCATCAAGTAAATGTAATGTATTTTGAAAATGAACATTATCATCAGCAGTACCATGCATGACTAAAAATCTTTTAACATCTTTAAAATTGTTATATTGCGTCACCTTAGACTTCTTATCATAACTTTCCTTATTCACAGATGGCTTATTCATGTACCTTTCAGTATAAATCGAATCATACAATAACCAATTTGTCACAGGTGCAACAGCCATACCATATTTGAAAACGTTACCTTGATCATATTCCAACGTTTTCAAAGTTGTGAATCCCCCGTATGACCACCCCCAAATTGCAGTTTTAGTTTCATCAATGTATCCAGTCTGTTCAATTAATTTCTTGGTAGTCTCTGTGATATCTCTTGGTTCCCAATATCCAATTTGATCTCTAGCATATGATTTATATTTCCATCCACGGCCCCCGGTACCTCTTGGATCAATGTACCAAACAACGGATTCCAACGAAGAGCTGACAATTTCATCGAAATAATAACCATAATCAGAATTCAATTTCTGTGATCCCGGACCACCATACACGGATACCAAAAGAGGGTATTTATTTTCGGAATTGAAATTGGCCGGTCTGACCTCAACGACATCAATTGACGTACCATCTTCTAAAAGAACTTGCATATATGTTTTGTATGGGACTTCAAAAGAAGACAACGTGTTTTCAACAAGGTCAGACTCCCTCAAATTCTTAGCATCAGTGTATACACTGAAGTCACTGGCAAATTTGCTCATTTCAACAACCTTAGCAGTTGGTATTTCTGGGCCTTGATAGTTGATGAATCCGTATTTACCTCCAGCTGAGCATGATAATTCATATGAGCTGACTAGTTCAGTATCAGTAAGGGCCAAAATCGAATCCACTCCACCTTCTAATCCAACTTGATATATGTGTCTCTCCAACGCATTTCCTGCTGTTCCAATAAAATATAAGGTATTTTCGTCGGAGTTATATCCCAAAATACCTCCCATAACATCCCATTCACCCTTAGTTAAAAGTTTTGGTTCTTTAGCGGTTGCTGATTCAAAGTAACCCAAGTGATCAAACTCATCGACAACAACTGAATCAATGTAACCACCAACTGATGAAGGCAAAACGTAGATTTTACCATTGTTCAAGTACCAGCCACCATAATCATCAGTATTGATCGATCTCACAATTACAGATGAACTCTTAGCAACATCATAAACTCTAACATCAACAGTCCTACTTTGTCTATCAGACTCTTTGATCAATAGCTCATTATCAGTGATCCAAGCAATTTGATAAACAACGAACTCGTCTCCTAATTTGGAGTCGGTATGCTCAACTTCCTTTATAGTTGACTCTTTGACAGAATAGACGTTGACCGAAAGTAGTGGATTATTGAATCCAGGCTTTGGATATTTCAACTCTTCAGTGGAAGGATATTCCTGATTTTTGAAAAACTCTAGCTCGTAAATTGGCACCTTGGTATCATCGAACTTTATGAATGCAAAGTGAGTTTCATCTTGAGACCAATAAATAGCTTGATCAGAAGCCAAGACTTCTTCTTCATAAACCCAGTCTGGTTTTCCGTTGAAAATATCATCACTTCCATCATCGGTAACTTGAGTGAGTTTACCAGTCAAGAGATCCTTAAGGTATACGTTATGTTTATAAACAAACGTTGCATAATTTCCCCTTGGAGATAACTGAGCAAAACTGATCTTTGGAACTGCTTTCTTCTCCGTGTAAATGGGATCCAGGGTTCCTTTTTCGATATCCAATACGAAGTATCTTGCATAACTTGAGTGTCTCCATTGTTGTTCCCAATCAGATAACACTAATGCTTTAGTGAAATCAGACGACAGTTGAACTATAGAAATCTTATATACTTCTCCATCGAAACTAATCTCGCGCTTTTCGAATATTTTCTTGGAAAATTTATCATCAGATACTTTCTTCAATATCTCTGAAGAACCTGATTTATGCAAATAATAACCTTCGTCCTTATCGGTGGATAATCTTGGGATATCAACAAATGTTAAATCGTATCCAAAAACATAAAAAAATCCTAGTCTTTCATCTTGTAGCGACATTTTCTTTAATTCAGTAGACCCCGAATCATTACTACCTGATTCAACGTTACTTGAATCAGCATTCGGATCATGTTTAATACTGTTGGGATCCTCAGATGACTCTGTATGGTTTCCAACATTAGGGTGATAAAGATTTGTATTAGAGAGATTACCGGATTTGGCAAATGCAATAACCAAAATCAACCAAATTATGAATATTATGATGCTGAATATTCCAATTCTTTTCTTACTCCTTGGTGAGCTGAACAAGGAGTACACTCCTTGTTTAGATGTCAGATTTTTGTCTTCCCCTTGACTCAATGGGAGATGTCTATTATCTCCTGCTCCTCCCCTTGAGTACACTATATCATCGTCATCTTCATCGATTGCAAATTGATTGATTCCTTGAAGTACCTCGGAATTTCTTCTTGAGTATTGTGCTTCAAGTTCGATATCACTTTCAATTCGATTTGGCGATGAACCCTTACCTGGGGTAAATCTCTCGGTCATATTGATTTACCTTTCTCCGACGAGAAATTGTATAGCTAATGGATGAAAAAAGTGACTTTTCCCAGACAGAATGGAGTTTAATATGTATAAATAAAAACCCGATAACCAAAAAAAGCTGCAATGTCATCCCCTAAATATATATATATATATAGACATTCTGTAGACCCTGAAACAGTTATCCCGATGTGCGTGTTTAGTCTTAAAATACAGAATATTATAACCAGCCACAACATTCCTTCTCCAAATGTGGCTTTCCTGTGTGGCTTGGCTTCTAATTAGCTGAGCCTTGTTTTATCAGCCATTTTATGATTTATCAGCCACGTTTACCCTCTTCATCCTATTTCTACAAATTTTTTCAAACTTGGTGCTTAAGTGCTTTCTTATGAGTATGTTTTTGATCATTAAGATGAACAAAACAGTACAAAAGAATACTACTTAATTGACAAAATCACTCACTTCGAACCTCTTTTAAGCAGGTCACTTTACCAAGAAATACTATCATTAATTTTGTTAGTGTTCCCCGACTTCGCCCATTCACATAAGCTGCCTATACATATCCATTAACACATATACATTTCACCATGTCTTCCACATTATTTGATGATATTTTTTCAGTTCAATCTATAGATACAGCAAGGTACGACAAAGTCTCTAGAGTGATTGCAACCTCGACAACTACATCGACCACCAAATTAACGATTGACATAAACACAGAGCTCTTTCCAGTGTCTTCAAATGACACTTTAACTGTCACATTAACCAAATCATTGAATGTTGAGGATTCCGCCGATGAAACAGACTTCCTTGCTGCTAATGGATCGTGGAGACCGCCAAAGCCAAATCAGAGCTCTTTGATGGATGATTACGATTATGTGATGCACGGTACCGTTTACAAGTTTGAGGAAGGTGCCAATGACAATATTTCGGTGTATGTTTCATTCGGTGGGCTGTTGCTATGTTTAGAAGGTAATTATAGATCCCTATCTAGTTTGAAACAAGAGAATTTGTATATTCTTATAAGACATTGAAGAAGTTTCAAAAAGTTGATACAAAAAGTTCCACTGTCAATCGATAGTTTATTTATTTTATTTTTGATTCGGTCCGCATTCGTAGCCTTTTTCTTATCTTAATATTGTATTTCGATTTTGTACTATATATAAACATGTCAAGCTCATTTGCAATGGCAGAAGAAATAATAAAAGCCAATAATTATAAATAAAAAATGTCTAAATGCCCTCTCTTAAATCTATTTCACTTAATCCTATCTCCCCACCAAGTCTTTCGAAATTATCCATATAAACCTTTCTCTTTAAATCTCGTAATCTCATTAACTCATCCCAATACTCACTATGTTCATATTCAAAGTTAACATCACCACCGTAGTTTAAAGCCAATTGATCTGCCGGGATGAAATCACTGAAAGGTTCATCGAATTTAACCTTCTGTTTGGTGAAACTATCAACAAATGGCCAACAAATCTTCAAAAAACCCCAAACAATGAAAGGTATATTGATAAACAATGCTCTACCAAGCCTCTCTGGGTAGTGGTATTGTAAGATACTTAAAACTTGCTTACCGACTGAAACGGAAGGAACTTTAGGGTCCACTAATATCGCTTCTGGATATTTTTTAAAATCAACACATAATGCTAGTTTATCTTGACCTTGAGGCATGAAATCAATACTAGTCTCCAACATAAAAATCATATGTTGGATTTGTCTAAAAGATGTCTTGGTGTTTTGTCTTCCATTTAGTAATATCAAGCAAGGTCTTCCATCATTGTCGAATCCAAATACTTGTTGCTTTCCGGTTTCGTTCTCCAATTTGACCAAATCTGAAGTAACTTTTTCGTAGTTACCACCCGCTAGTCCAAACTCTCTACGCCATGCAATTGAATTGGTCAGTCTTTTGATTGTTTCGGTCGTATTCCAATTACATGCACGGAGATATCTCAAGATACATTCTTTTGTCAACCATGACTTTTCAAATTCATTTAAAGGTTCATACTCCGACTCTTTGGTACTTTTTTCTGATATTGGGAATGTTTTAGTTTCCTGAAAGTGTTTCAACAAAGTGTCGTAGTGAGCTTTTTGCTCTGGTGTTTTAGTCCCTTCAAGTGTAGATTTAGTTGAGTTTGGGGAAGGACTTTCAAAAGGTTTTAGGATTTTTGTTTTTTCTTCATCCACTATCCACACCTTTTCCAGAGGGTTCACTTTTTTACCAAAACCAAACATAATCCCATATGTATGTGTGTCTGAAATGTATATGCCGATACAAAGCAGGTAGAATTCATGTCTAAGTGATACAAATAATTCAAATATTATTGTAATATCTGTGAAATTTGGATCTGAAAGGATCAACTGTTCGCGTTGACTTTTCAAGATCTGATAAATTTCTTCTGTCGCTCGGGAGTCGGCAACTAGGTCCTTCCCCTGCACTACACTGTTTACCATTGATTATACCGAATGATTCGTCTCTATCTGAAGACACGTCTTACAAAAGTCGTGTTTTTGAATTAGGCGGGTGGTATGTGATTACTATATGTTACAAATAAGAATTCAAATGCAACGGCCATATTTCAGAGCGAGAATACCGATTCGACTACCGAGTGAAATTAATGAAACCGAGGGGTCTTATTGAAGGTAAGAAGCTACTTAACTATAAGACATATATATATATTATCTAATATTTGTTTATTTACAAGGAGATGCACAATGCGCAACTGATCATTCTAATTTCTTATTAGAACCATTATAGAGCTCAGCACCTTTGTCGAAAATAAAGTCCATAGCATGTTCAACAGGTTCGTCAAAAATGTAAGGTAGAAGCGGAACAACAGCCAAGCCCACACCAACAGGACCATAAGTTCTCAATGACGCATTGGTAGAGTTCTTGAAAGCATATGAAGAGTATCTGACTGTAGAATGAATAGTGAAAGCAGGCAACCCCATACTAGCAATTGATTGAAACAATCCTCTCTTCAAACCAATAAGCTTCCAATCAAGATCAGTATAAGCAGCAGCAGCAATTGGGTTGGCTTCTGGTTCGGGATGCCATGGTAATAAACCTGGATAATATTTACCTTCTTGTCTCTTCTTTGCTTTCCATGATTCTAAAGAGACATCACCCAAAATATAAGCCCAAGAGACACCATAACCCAATTTGACTAAATTAGGATGAGCAACAGGACGAAATGATTCTCCAATATCAGAGGTATAAGCAACATATCTATGTGATGCTAGTAATATGGTACGTAATCTGTTTGCATAGGCAGTATATCTAAGAGCGGAATCTGTGGAAGTGGAATCGTTATCTGGATGGATGGAATCCTGGATCTTGGAAGCTTCTTTAGACATCGTGTGTTCTTTCAAGTGGTTTAAATTACTGAAGTGATGGCCTTTGAGAATTGTAAAATAAATTGACAATTAAATGAAATTAAAAACTGAAAAATTCAAATCTGATAAGAATAAATATTTAATGTGAACTAAATAAAATTAAACCAATTTCATAGAATGGCAAATCTGAATGAGTTCAGGTGTCAACATATATATGTATACATACATAACTTTATATGTGCGAAAGAGATTGAAGGGATCTTTGCCTTTGGTAGACGAACGATCTTAATTATAACACTGAGACTTTTGACAGGGCCCGCGGGGCCGGTGGGGGGATCTGGCCTATATAAATCTATCATCAATCCATAAATATATAACCTGGCGAATTATATTAATTAAGCCGGCGTGGTGGGTCCTGGGCGCTAAGCGGTGTGAGCCTTGAGGGTAAGCTGGAAGGCTGGAGGCTGGAGGCTGGGGAAACAATTGAATATTTATTATTTAATATTTATTATTTCCCTCAAGGCTCAAAGATATTCAACTTTCAACCGGGAGGGATTAAAGCATAAGCCAACCAGCTTATAGCTCTCGATCATCGGAGTAGGATTGTGAGTCGCAGGAATTCAATTTAATTTGAGAAAATTGGATGTTCAAATATTGCTTCAATAATATGAGAATATACTATAGCTAGTTCTTGATTGTGTTCAACTGTTGAACAGCTAGTTTAATTTGATAAATTTAAGTGAATTGAGATAGATAGAATCAGTGAATTGAGAACCATATTATACTTCACGTCAGCTATTACAATTATCACACTTAAATCAACTAACAAGGTTCCCTCATAAGTTATAAAATAATTGAAGTACGTAAATTTAAATTAAGACCAAGCCCCTATAAAACCAAAAGTTAAATTAATGAAAACACCAGCAACAACAGCCATTTTAGTTCTCTTGTTGAAAACCCCACCAATTTCTAATTTAATCAAAAATAACCCAAATACACCTAAAAAGTAACCAATAGTGACTCCAATTAGCAATTCCTTGTGGGGATCATACTCTCTGGTGATTAAACCACCTGGATTCCCGCCTGTTCCTGTGCCTGTTCCATCTGCTGTATTCCCAGAAACCAAACCGACCCCAATGTTAGCAGGAAACTCATCGATTTCATGATTGACTGTACTATCAATCCATCTGTCTTCCAATTCTCTCAATGCATCACCATCTTGGTTGTTCAAGCTAGAGCCATGTAAATCTTGAAATTGTTGTCTCAACTCATTTATATCTTGTTGTGAGAATCCTTGGGATAATAATCTATCAAAACCCTTGGGTGCTGCAGATGTGGATTTCTCAGGCTGATGTTCAAGCTCTTCCTCTTTTGCTAGCTCTGAAGGTGACAACGTGTCACCAACTATACAATGGATATATATCTTTATAGGTTCTTTGTTCAACAGTGCTGATGATTCATGGTCATTACTGTCATCATTATCTTTGTCGTAGTCATCCTCGTTTTCTGTCTTGTTGATAAGAAACCGCACTTCTCTTTGAAAATCGGTATGATTAAGTAGCACTTTACCATTGTGTATGAGTTTCAATCTATTCTTCGTAACATTATTGTTCTGTGATCTTATTTGCTGTCTTATAAATTTCGTAGATACATCCTTTAAATCATTCACGTTATCTATAAGTATGAATATATCTGGAGAACCATCAGCAAATCTTATCACAAATTGAAATGATTGATCTGAATTAGAAGCACTGGTCGGATCTGATCTTTGAGTTGTCTTCTTCTTTCTGGTATCTGAATTGTACAAAGGTAATATACTACCGGACATCGTTTGTGATTATTAAATATCCCATACAACTCTTATTAAATTCGAAACCGTCTTATTAAAGTAATGGTATTGGCTTAAAAATTAAACAAGCTTAACAAACACAACCAGTAAACCTGTACGCTCTGCTCTCTCCAGGAAAACTTAGAACGCAGCTTCTGTTTTTTACCCTGCCTTTCAAAAAAAAACACAACTATAAAAGTGCATTGAAAATTTTCATCACTTTTAACTTTTGAATATCACATTACAAGTTTTATCTTATTCTCTTTCTCCTTTCTTTAGTGCGGACAACCAGTACTTTCAAACCGTGTTGCTTCGTTATCTACTCATTTTTACAGATATGCAAGCGTCAAGTACTTGGAGAGATTAGTTATGCATTCGGGATCATCTAAGTGCCCTTTCGGTCAATTCTTTAGTTTCTTCTAAGAATTGTCTGGGGCTGGTAGATCCTACATCTTTTAATAATATCATCAATTGGATTTCATTCACTTGTTACAATTCATTCATATATCGTCTGCACTTAAAATTTGTTCACTTATATAAAAAAACGTAACGTAGTTTCATTCCCATAGTTCTTTCTCCTCGAAGCTTCCTTCAGTGCGTTAGGTTATATAAATCTAGTTACTGGCTTGATATAGGTTTCGTCTGGCCCTACAGGCAAGTATTCTACTGACAGATGAAAATCTGTTGATAGATTCAAGTTTGTATTCTCACTAATAGTCCCCGTGACGTATACTCCTTTAAGTTAGGGAATCCTGAAGATTGGATGTGTTAACTAGTTAATGAAATGATTAAATGTACTTCCGAAACTAAAAATTCAATAAAATCAACAAGGATGAAGGAATAAAACAAGCAAAACCAAATTGAGATAAAAACACAAAGAGAAGTATAGATGAGATAAATATACCACATATAATAAATAATATATATCTATACAGGAAGAAACGAATTTCTTTTTTCTTCTATAATAAAAGGGTCGTGCCAACGTTTTTCATCCAATAGATGCATGAAACTCAAAAAAACAATAGCTTAAAGATTTTTCTTACTTGCAACAGTAGCAGCAACCAAAACCCCTGGTAATTCTTCGGAGCCAACAGTTATTAATAACTTAATACCAGCGACAAAAGTAAAGCCCAAGATCAAGACGGACCAGAAAATCAAGTTGAATTCGGCACTAACATCTTTCTTTTGGCAAGCTCCGCCTGTCCAATGAGATGATCTAGAAGTGGTTTCGTCAACTGTGACTGAACACACACATTTCCAACACTGTCCAATCTTGGAGCATAACCCATGGCCTGAACATGAGGTTGTGGATTCAATACATGTTTCTTGGGATGAAAAACATCCAGAACCTGATGAAAATATAGCAGCTGCAGAGTTATCTCTCTTCGCTAATGAGATGGATTGTCTGGCTTTAGACTCTTTGAATCTCAAAGTGAGTTCTTCTTGTGTGATTGGTAAAACAACAATTGTAGCATCAATGTCTGAATGTTGTTGTTGTAAGTACGACTCCACCAAGTCACTAACCAATCTCTTACTTGTTTGGTATGTTTGTGAATCACGTCCTGTCTTTTTGAAGATTGGAATCAAAGAGTTTAAATTGATAATAACTTTTTCCTTTGTAGTTGATAGTTTGTCTTTCAAAAAGTAATCCAGTTGTGTTAGTTCTTTAATGAAAGTCTCATCATTTATGTGGTTCAATGATCTCTTTTTCAAATTAGTTGACTGCTCTTGCCCTTGAGTACCAACTCTATCGGTTAAAGAGAATGAATCCTTCAAATCAACCCAAAACGATTCTAGTTTATTAGTTTCTTCACTATGGAAATATTTATGCCATAAGTTGGATAAAACATTGTTAACATTGTAACCAACCAAGTGGATTTGATCAGATAGTTTACTTAGCTTTAAATTCTGGTCCGCATTCAGTAGTTTTGAAGGGAAGTCTGTTAAAAATCTTTTGAAATAAGTAAAATCTCTGTCATCTTTTGACTCAATTGTGAAAACCGGCTCAATAGATTGAAAAAACTCAGATGGATCATCAACTCCCCCTATAATTAAGATCAACTTACCTGAGTTTTCAGATTGAGGATTAAAAGCTGCTTTGCCAATTGACAAAGACTCTAAACTGTCTGCAGAATCTATTCTGTAATATTCAGATATATCGAAATCATCCGCCAAGTTCAAAATTGAGTCTTTTTGTGACAAACTTGGGGCCTTCAAATGGTCGTTCTGTGGACGATGTTTCTTGTGATGATTAACAACATGGTGTGAGTCTTCTGGAAAGGCAAAAGGAGTATTTTTGTCATACTTATAGACAGCAACGTTTTCAATTGCGCTAACTGATGTAGCCAATGAGGCCAAAGCAGCTGCATATAAACAACCAAGCTTCATTACTGATTAATCAAATGAGAGACTTAGTTGGATTGCCTACAATTGATAAAGTTATATAGCACAAATAAGAGAGTGAAAAGCAATGAATAAATACTATCATAAAGTGGTTGTATATGCCAGATTAATAGGTTGATTGGCTCATGAGTTGGAAGACAATTAGCGAGCTTACTTAGTAAGGGAAAGAAACTTACATAAGCGGCTGCATACAGAATGGCACATATTTTTAATTTGGCAGAGGGAAGTAATTTTTAGGAAGGGCAGTATTATAGGATAAGACTAATCCAAGTATCAGGACGTTGAGTTAAAGCTGGTGTGTTTAACTGTGCTCAACATTAGAAAGCTGAAAAACACATATTCATGTCTGAGTCATACTTAGTGGGTCCTAAGGTGCCCAAGAGTATTCAAAAACAAAGAGATCTACTGCTAGGAAGAAGTGGCAATGGGGCTTCTCTCTCTTCATTTGCTGCTCCTGTCTCTATACCAAATTCAACCGCTCAATCTAGTCAAATTCATCCTGATAGACTTCGGCTGTTAGGCAAGAAGGATAGAGAAGTTGGACAGGGCAATCAACCAAAACTCAAGAAGTTGTTCGATACTGGGAAATCGTTGAACGAGGAAGTGAAGAACGAGATGTTCAAGAATATCAAATCTACTTCTAGTCGGTTTGAAGAGTAAGCGGAAACTTCACATTGGACTGTTACAAGTTAATAATGAGAAATATGATTAATAGTTTTTTAGGCATCTATAAACTTGGTAAATAAATGAAGAAGAAATAAATAATGAAAACTACCCTCGAATAACATAAATCAACCCAATTGATAAATGTGCTGTCAGCTTAAACAACTATCAAAATCGAGCTATCTTATTTTTTGTGTGCTCTTGAGTCTTGACCACTTTCGCCCTCTTTGAAAAAGCCAAGACTCGGTCTGACTGTAATATTTTCATCTGTAACGGACCAGCACTTAATAATTCTGAGTGGTTTACTTTCAGTGATGATTTCTGAAGCGGATGGTTTGGATGAGTCGTTAGAATTAAGTCCAGTTCCAGCTCTAGTTCCAGATAGGTGTGTAGATCCAGGTCCCACCGTAAATTCAAAATTAGATTTAATCGTTGTAGAGGTGTTATCACTTGTTGAAGATGACATTCTATTATAAAGATGTTACTTATTTCTTTTTACTGTCTTTTTCTTTTTTCTCCAAAGCCCTTCTTGAACCTTTAATAACCTCTAAATGGCCAACTCTTGAAGCAATCAATCTTTCAGTGGATGCAGTTAGTTTTGCAGATTGTTCTTTGCTCAATTTGTATAAAGTCTTCTCGTTTGAATTTCCTTTAGATGGCTTATGAATTTTTGGAGCAGCAGCCCTAGGGTTTTTTTGAAGCTTTGTCACTCTTGCTGATTTTTTCTTTGCCAATTTAAGAACACCTTGAGCCATAACTGTTGTTATAATTATATATGAATATCAATATAATACAATACCAATAAAATCTAAAGTAAATAATTAAACATTAATGAATATAATAATTAATGAAGCAGAAAATTATAAAACTAAAGATTCCAGAACCGAAAATTTTTGTAAGTCCTATTATGTCATATATAACGTAACCACATCCACTCCGAAATACTCCTTCTGAAAAATGGTCTCCGATAAATCTGCAGAGAGCTATAGTTCAATGAATTACTGAGTAGTTGTAAATGCACAGCTATTACAATTGCTATCCTATTAACTTTTAGTAATCATTATATACCGATAATCATCTTCCAATATCGCTAGTCCATCGACTTAAATTAATAACTGAAATTATAATACCTCAGCATGGTTAAAGTTTACTCATACGCCGAATCTGACGCCGTTGCCGATGCAGTCGCCTCATACATCATTGACATCCAAAACTCAACCCTATCCAACAAGGATAAATTCCAAATTGCGATTAGTGGGGGATCCCTAGGGAAGGTTTTAAAAAAGGGATTGATTGACAACAAGGAGAACCTGTTCAAAATTCAATGGTCCAAATGGGAAGTTTACTTCAGTGACGAAAGATTGGTCCCTTTGAATCATGAAGATTCTAATTATAAGTTATTCAACGATTTAGTTTTATCTACATTAAGGGATTTGAAAGTGGAATTGCCAACCACCGTGACAATTAATGAATCATTACTCACTAGTGATGGATCAAAAGATGCATCGATCGCGCAAGATTATGAATCTAAGTTGCCTGAAAGTCCATTGGACTTGATCTTATTGGGATGTGGACCAGACGGCCATACATGTTCTTTATTCCCAGGTCATAGATTACTACAGGTGGTCGACAAGAAGATTGATTTCTTACAAGACTCTCCTAAACCTCCTCCAAGAAGAATCACTTTCACTTTCCCTCTCCTTGAAGCTTCGAAAAATATTGCGTTTGTTGCTGAAGGAGCAAGTAAAGCGGAGATCTTGGGTGAAATTTTCTCAAACGAAGAAACTGGTTTGCCAACCGAGACTGTTAACAAGTTGGATGTTCCCGTTTCATGGTTTGTCAATGATCCTGCCATCGAGGGCGTCTCTGTTACTGCATCTAAGTATGAAAGCAATTAATGTGAAATGCCATTTTATATACTCACTATCTAGCAAATAATAAACATTTAAGCAACTCGTATAATTCGCCTAATACATCACGCCCTTCTGTTAAATTCTAAATGGGGGTATCTTGTCTTTCTTCTTGAATTTCGAATTCAAAAGCATCATCCAAATCCAAGTTTTCAACTTCCCAACTTGGACTCAACTCATTCATCTTGACACTATCAACATCACCATTTTCATCAATGTTTTGTTGTGTTCCAACAATTTCTCCACCACCTCCAGACAGAGTTCTGATGATTCTGAGCTTGGTTTCGAGTGATTCCTTGCCGATATCGTGATGCTCTCTAATGCATTCCTTCTCGTCTAGTGTATGTCCTATAGATTCACCAACTCTGACTAAAGTCTCTACAGAATTTAATGAGTTGTTTACTATATCAGTATCAAATCTGATGACATCTTTTCCAAAGAGAAGTAAAATCGTTGATCCACCGAATTTAAAGTAACCAACTTCGTCACCCCTTTGTAAAACATCGCCAACTTCACAACTCAATACTGTTGATCCTACCATCATTGCGCCAACACAAACCATGATTACTTTACCGAATGAAATAGTATCAATTTCAATTAGAACTCTAACGTTTTCACTGAAGACGTCTAATTTTGATCTAATAGCCATTGGATTAACGGTATAGTATTCACCTTCAATGTATACAATTTTTGTCACTTCACCATCAACCGCAGAATGAAACCTATGATAATCCTGGGGGGCTAATCTAAATATGACAATCGAACCTTGTTCATAAGTTGAAGCATTGAAGTTTGAAGCTAGTAATTTGGATATAGTGAAATTACGCCCTTTAATCCATATATTTTGAGATTCTTCGATAGTTGTGAAAACGCAACATCTTGAATCTGCTCCACTGACCGCTATCTTGGTATTATTTGGAGATTCAATTGGTCTAGCCTCTGGTTTCAACTTTCTATAGAAAAACTCATTAAAAGTATTATATTTTGATATATCTTGGATTAAGCAATCGCTCAGATCTAATGAATGGAATTTAATAAATGATTCAATTTTGCTTTTGGAACTTGGAGAATCAAATTTAGCACCCTGCTTATAACTTAAATTTTTTAAAATTCTTTTGATCTTATCACTGTTCTTATTTCCCCTTTTGAACGATCTGTATAGCAATTTAATTCCGAGTCTAACATAAACACTCATTTTTTCTTCAATAATTATTCCAGAATTACGATCTTGAACTAAAATATTAGCATTATTCTTTCCTAACTCAATCTTACCATAAGCAAGTTTTATTAGTGCTTTAGAATACCAACGCCGTGTAGCTGCGTTTGGAGTGGCAAATGAAGGCTTCAAGATCCTTGTCACTGATGACCAATCCTTTGAACAGCATATTGCTAAATGGCGAATAATATCTGAATCATCTTTAACTCTAGCCTGTTTCAAACATGAAGGGCAATGTGATATTTGAATTATATGTTTGCCTTTCACTGACGATGATGCAGTAGGAGAGTTGAAACTCGAGCTCAAGTTACTTTCACTGCTACTTGTAAGTGGAGTTGTAACAGTAACTTCAGAAGGATTGCTATTAACAGCAAAAGAGGAAGTGGAATGATAACAAGAAGAATTGGAATGATTGTCAGTATTTGTTACACGTTGATCTTCCTGGCGTTCAAAAAACATTTCGAATTCTTGAATAATTTCATCTCTTGTTAGTTTATCACCCAGCCAAGGTCGCTTATCATGATTTTCAAAAAAGCTAATCAGCTCTTTATCCTCCAAATTGGAACCAATACCGTGTAAAAATGTAGAAAGTTCAACTATATCCAACCCTTCATCATCATCATCCTTGAATCTCATAAGTAACTGACGAAACAGATGTTGTCTCAAGCATGCATAAGGTTCAAACTTAAATCTGATTCTTAATTTAGGATCAACATTGGCGGAACTTTTATATTTATTATGTGATGATTCATCTATATCCATTGAAATTTCAATTGTTTTTAACGTTTCGGCATAATCATTATTTGTAACATTCTTTTTAGGACTTTTCCCAAACAGTTTCTTCTTGTAAATCAAGTGGCCTTCTTCATCTTTTTCGATGATTTCAACTTTAGAATTCTCTTCTATTGCATCTGATGATGTGATCAATTGTTTTATTGGAATACTATTAAAACAAACCTTATCATTGAAAGAAACATAATCTTTGTCCATAATATGTATATTTAAGTTGAAATTCTTTTCGTTATCTGCAACTTCGAATATAAGTCTTTCGTTAAACACTGGATCTAATGTATGCTTCCTCCATGATGTTTTGAAAACTTTGGTACCAAATGATATAACCACAAATGGATCCATATCATAACCTAAGATACTAGAATCATGTAATGGTGGTAACCCAGAAGCGGATATGACTTCTAAAAACAAAATACCAACCATGTTCTTACGATTTGCAAATTCGTATCTTTGTCGTTGATCTAATATTTTATACCTTCTAGGTCTTAATTTATTGAATCTTCTTTTCTTGTCAAGTGCAGATGAAGGTGGAGATGCCAAATCAGAAAATGAACCCATAGATGTATAACTTTCGTCAAACGATGAGTAGAAGGCATCGGCAGAATTATTAGAGTCGGATCTCAAGGCATTGTCTTCAGCTAAATTCAAAAGCAATCTATTGTTTTCGTTGTTTGTTATCAGTGAGGAAGCTTCACTGTCAATGTTGTCTTCTTCTGCAGCAGACTCATCATCTTCATCATGTTCGTCATCTTCGTAGTCATCTTCTCCAAAGCTGCTAAAGGCTGACTCCTCAACTTTAACTTCGTCTAAATAATAGTTCTGCTCATCAATTTTCAAGAGTTCCAATGGATCCCTTCCAGACGATCTCATAAATTGAAGATACCCTCTCAAAGAGGTTAAATAATCATCAATACTACTATTTTGATCATTTTCAACAGATTTGTTCCCGTCATCCTCCTCTGTCTCGTCTTCTTCCTCATATTCATCATCGTTTGTTTCATCCAACAAGTGTTCGTTATTAATGACGATTGCCGGAGTCGTTGGCTTTTGTGAGTCCGGTAAGGATCTTTTATGTTTTCTTTGAGATGATTTATTCAAAGTGACCGAAAACTTACATCTTATTGATCCGGTAACAAATCTTTTTTCGCTTTTGGAAGAATAAAGATGATAGGTCTTGAAACCAGTTTCATCCACGTTTTTGAGTTGTTCAAGAATTTCAATTATTGACAATCTTAATTCTCCTAAGTAATTTTTCCTTGTACCTTTCTTATCCCAAACGATAACGCCCAATATTAAGTAAGACTCCTTTTGTAATTTTCTTAATTTATTTGCAGAATGGCTTAACTTTACATCACTTGGTGGATATCTTAACCGAAACTTAAGAGAAGAATTCCATTTAGGATTAACACTTCTCTTCACTCTCTTTGTATTTTCAGAAGCATAAGGAACAATCTTGAATTGACATTTAGGGTTACAACTCAAGACCGATGCTGGTATGTTTGGATTAATAAGAAGATCATTAGCTTCAGCAATGAAAACATTCAAAGTTAAATTCGACAAGTCTTTTTGTCTTTTGACTCCACGCATGATGAATATCCCATCCGTTTGCTTGGTCTTTAACCCGACTGGTGTCGTTGGAAGAATGGAAAAAGCACTCAATGGAATGATATAAGTGTTCAATTGTTCTAGAAGCTGGATTTGAAGGGGTATATGAACTTCATCAAAGAATAAATATAGCTTTCAGTTCAAGGCTTATCGTGAGATGACCATCATCCCCAGGTAGAATTCAGGAACAATAATAGTAGTACGTCAATGTTCCCACCAAGCCTCGTGCTGTCACAGGAAATCGGCAGCGGGTGAGTTTTATGTTTATAACACACACAAAAATTGAAAATTAAAAAAAACAATTCCACCCAATCGACCCTTATTTTATACGTCGTCGCCAAAACGTCATTGGCATGTGTGCGGCGGATTCTGTCCTGCCGGCACATTCCCAGCAATCCACTGCCTTGAAATTACTCCATGACTCCTGCGCGCGAGGTGCTCTGCTGAGTAAGAGGAAAAAAAAATTTGTGGTCAATGAGTGAGACTCTAGAGAAGCTCTAGTAATTAGAAACTGTTCAAACTTTAAGCAAAGAAGTGTAGCAGGGTATAGCTGAGTATTAAAGTTGAATTAACTATTTACCGTTAACAATAAAACCATTACGTTCATGAACCCTCCACTATCTGTGTGATACATACATCTGTTCAGCTAGCACCCAATTTATTAGGTTTCTGCTTTATCTTTATTCATTGATTGCTCCAACCAAACAAGACCTAGGTCCTTTTTCTTATAAAGAACGAGAAGAACTCAAATATTGAAATTACTCATTATTTTGTACCCGAAAGTTACCTAATTACCACCCTCACCTTTTTAACTGTTGGTCATCTTGATAACTCGAACTCTATACATTCACTAACACGATGGCATCTCCAACAGAGTCATTGTCAAGTTCAAGCATATCAAGTGACTTGACAAGAGAACGTAGTGGTAGCCCTTTCAAATTAGATAATAACCCAAATGAATTCCAAGAACTACCACAAGTCCGAGCAATAGATTCTAGCTCAAGGTCATCTTCTCAGCAATCTTCAAGACAAGGAAGCATATATGTGCATAATCATTCTAAATTCCCTAAACCTTTGAATGTCCTAAATGCTCATATAGTACAGGACGAAAATGATTATTTGGATAAGATATCACCAGAAACCAAAGATATTTCTTTGCCTAACCACAATCAATGCATCAATGAAATATCTGTAGACATAGGAGGTTCCTTATCTAAATTGGTGTATTTCTCCAAATCTGATCTAGAAAAAGTTGAGAACCATTCTGAATGTTCAGGAGGAAGATTGAATTTTTATAAGATTGAGACTTCCAAAATTGATACATTTATAAAATATATCAAAAATGTTCTAGTAGATCATTATTCTCATGATGGGAAACAAAACATAAATAGTGAATTAACTTTGATTGCTACTGGTGGTGGATCATACAAATTTTATGATAAATTGAAATCAGAATTGAATTGTAAAATACAGAAAGAAGATGAAATGCAATGTTTAATAATTGGTCTGGATTTTTTCATAACAGAGATTAAAAATGAAATCTTTTATTACGATGAATTAAATCATAAATATGTTGAAATTGAAGAATGCGAAAAGGATAAAATATATCCATATTTATTAGTCAATATAGGATCTGGCGTCTCAATGATCAAAGTTACAGGTCCAGGTCCTGAAAATTTTGTTAGAGTTGGAGGTTCTTCGTTAGGTGGGGGTACATTATGGGGTTTACTTTCGGTCTTGACAAATTGTAATGATTTTGATGAAATGTTAGAAATGGCATCCTTGGGAAATAATGAAAATGTTGATCTATTAGTTGGTGATATCTACGGATTAGGTTATAACAAAATAGGCTTGAAATCTAATCATATTGCATCATCCATGGGTAAAGTCTTCAAAAAAGTGTTCAAAGAGGAAAGTAACTCAAATAATATTGATACTGAAGATAAAAGATTAGAAAGATTAGATAAGTTTAAGCAAGAAGATATAGCTCGTTCTTTATTATATGCAGTTTCCAATAATATTGGACAAATTGCATATTTACAAGCCCAACGGTATAATTTGAAGAAAATATATTTTGCTGGATCATACATTAGAAATCATTATCAAACCATAAGAACATTGAGTTATGCTATTAATTTTTGGTCAGAAGGCAGTAAGAAAGCCTATTTTTTGAAGCATGAAGGGTATTTAGGTAGTATGGGTGCATTTTTGAAAAGAGAGTACGAGAATGAAGATCAAGTTGAAAAAATAATATAGTAAGCTTGGTCACATATATAGGATTATTCTCTCCGGTCAGAGTTATTGTGATAGTTTACGAATTTGATTTCTTCGTTACTATTGAATTTGCTATTAATAGATGCGTGATATATAATTTATTGTACATAGAATCATAATGCTAAAATCAACATATAAAAATTCCTCACAATCATCACTTTTATATTATTGCCTGTTTTGATCCTAGCTTTTTCCATAGATCAATCAATTCAACTAAATAATCATACTTTGTCTGTAATGCTGAGTCCACCACAACATTTGATTTCAAATTCAAATATTCTTTCAGCTTCTCGCTCTTTTCTTGTTTCAATGTTTGGAAATGCTGTATTTGATTACTGACTTCGTTTACTTCTGCTAATTTATTCTGGTAGTTAGTTTCTAAATCCGATATTGTGCCCTTTAATAACTGATTAGTCTCGATTATCTCATTAATCAAATCTTCTAGTTCCTCGGTGGATCCAAATTTGTAGTCACCAATTCTCAAACCGTCTTGCTCCATCAAAGACTCTAATTCTTTTTCTAATCTAGTCACGTCATTTTCTAAGATATTATTGGTTTTGTTCAATTTCCCGACATCTTGTAATGTTCGAATTAATATTCTACTCTTACCTGTGATTTCTTCTTTCAATAGTTCAACATCACTTCTCGAATTGTTTAACGTGACATTCATTTCATCAACAAGCTCATTTATCTGGTTGAAATCGTTGCTCGTGTAACCCGCATCACCTTCCAATAAGTCCAAGAATTTCTCTTTTGCGTCTGTTTCCAAGTATTGGTACATCAACTTATCTGAATAATCAGAAGCATTTTTAATCACTCTTGAAGTGAAAGATTTGGGATCATTCACCAAATAGTCAACATATTGAGTCAGTGTTGGTTGATGCTCAATGAACTTCCTATACGTTTGTTCTGATTGGAGTATAGAGAATTTGGATGTGAGGTCTTGAGGTATTATAGATGGTGTTGTGTTACGAGAGATGGAGTCTGAAGTACCATGAGACGATGACGGCTGACTTTCTGTAGCTCCTGACATTGGTTATTTAATTGGCTGGATATTCAGATTGGTTGTTGTCTTTAGTTCCAAAGGCGTATGGCTAAATTTCAAATGATTTGAAACAGTATTCTGACTGTCCTTTTTGAATAGAATAAAGGTAAACAAAAAATCATTAAGCGTGTTTGTGGCAATAAATTTTACTTAAAGTGGCGCATAAATGAAGTAGTAAACGTGGCGAAGCACGAATTCCGCGTACATATTGGCTTGTCGGCGTTGTATTGTACTTGCCAACTAATCAGTACCATTTAGTGGTATAAACTTTAAAGTTATAAACTACCCACACTACTCACAACTCGCAAGTACTGTACATATGAAGTAAAGGGCAAGAAAAATCGATTTGCTGACAAAATCGAAAAAGGGAAGCATTTCTTCCCTAATGGGTGGTCAATGGCCCATTTAACGTACATTAAACACGAAGGTACGACACAACAGTAAGTTCCAAGTTAAAATTTGGTATATAAGAAATAAAATTAATAGATAATCTACGTTATATACTGAATAATAAGGAAAAATGTGCTGTCAGTTGCTTGGAGATATAATAAGTGGATACGAACTTACAAATTTTTACAAGTTACGAACCCAGACAAGTAATCAATCAGCATTCAGCAACGGGCAAAGTTGAATGTCATCAATTGGGCTAACTAGCCGAGGTTACAACTTGGGACCTGTCATCTGGGGATTTTTATCAAAGTCTTTCAGGACTCGATACTTCAACGGACCCCCAAATTTCCAAATCGGGTCAGTAGCCAGTTCCGTTTTCAATTTAAAATTCCAGCCGTTTGGCGGCCTAGACAGCTAGAGATGGAATAGAAACCTAGGGGGTACTTCCCCATGGATGGCACTCTGCATATGGGACTTAACCGATGCCGACGCCGTTAATTAGTTACTTGTGTTGGCAAATTGGCAGGGGATCGTTAAACATTCGTCTTTAATATCTATTATCACCCGGAGGCCTGGGCCTGCCTACCCTACTAGGGGCCCGGGGCATCTTCATCTCATCTTCATCTCATCTTAAGATCTTTACGGGGTCGCGGACCGTGGTGCCAACAATATTTAAAAATTATTGTTGATGATTTTGGTTTTCAAAAACTGTGATTCTCAAATCTTCTATATAGACAACCGATCCCGACTATTATGCATGCCCGGGATACGAATATCAATACGAATCTCGTCAAAGGTGTTTGAAGTAACAATAACAGTGATCTCTTCCTTAAGTTACTGGCATACATCGACTAACACATAGCCCAACAGTATATTTTCTCTTTTGATTACATCTATTTATACCCAGGATCCAAACAAAGGTAGATTGAATTTTCATTATAAATGTATCCTCGGAAGGAATATGTCATTCATCCGAAGACCACATAAGAAAACCAGAACTGGGTGCACAACTTGCAAAAGAAGAAGAATAAAGGTATGTAGATCTAATTTAGAAGTGGCAAAATAATGGCGTTTCAAAATACAAACATAAGTCCTATATACTAACTATTCATATCACGTTGGCATCTCTGACTTAACTTCAATCAGTGTGACGAAGCAAAACCATCATGTGTAAGATGTAAAAAGAGGGGTCTGGTTTGCATGTATCAGAAAGTTACAAAGGACTCTGATGAAAACAACAATTTAGAAATCACCAAATCAAACATTATGCTCTCACCCAAACATTACGATAATGGCTCAATACATAATGACCATGCTATTCCAGATGTTCACTCATATTCTGGTTCTAATATGCCTTCTTCTTCGTTCGATTACCCAACTCTTTCACCAAAATTAAATGATAACTCTTATGTCAATCACGTTTCTAGGACTACGCGACAGTCAAATTCTTCACAGTCAGGTGGGTCTCAGTTAAGTCCCATTTCCACCTCTAGTCAGTCCAGTTCACAATATGATCAAGTTGATCAAAATCTTGTATCAAATAGCCAAGGGCAGGATCAAACTGTACCAAATTCGCAAGTGATATCTCAATATTCATCGTCAAATTGTAATAATGGCCCCATAAATAATGAAAACACAACACATCAACGCAATTTTGAACTTCCACAGATATCACTAAAAAGTATAAATATAGGAAATCGAAATAAGTTTAATATTGATCAACCTCAATTACAGTTTGTTCCGCCAATATTCCGATCATCCAAAACAAAGTTTTGTTACTTAACTAAGATTCCAGATATTCCATCTGAGTTATTGAGTTACACGTTCTATGCTGAGTTTTGTTTGAAGATGCATTACTACGTAGTAAATGAATTACCTTTTAGGATTTGTAAAGATACAACCAATAGAAATCTCTTACTTACCTCTTTGAAGGTCTCTGTTCTTTGTTCATGTGTCTGGCATGCATTCATGGCTGTTGCTTGCCTTGATTTGTATTATCAAAAATTAATGAATGGTAAGGATCAGATACTCGACCTTCCAAGGACATCATATCTTGAAATAGGAGACTATCATTTAACAAGATCGTTGATTTCTCTTGGTGAAGCTGCAAAAAATGAAGATGATCCACAAGAAGCGGTTTCATTGGTAGTTGCTGGCATATTACACGTTTTCTATGCAACAGGTAGCCCAAGACAACGTATAGCAGAACGAAGTTATTTTGGACTCGGTCGAAATTTACTTGCTATGTGCAAAGAATACGCGCCAATGTTTCAAGACTGTCACTTACTCAATCATGCTTCTGCAAGATATTGTGTCAATGAATGGTCCAAAGACCCTGGTGATTACTTTCCGGAATTCTTATATGGTTTAATTGATGTGGAATATGAATCACATTATGAAATACATAAACAGAAGGTGTCCCGATTAGACGAAGATACGAAATCAATGCTTTGTTCTGTAATTGAAAGATTAAAACATGAATTTAGAGCGTACGCTAACCCGACAGTACTCAGGAATCCAATCATGGCTTCCAAATATGTCCCTATCGGGTCTCTATTAAACCAGGATGACACTCAAATGTCATCTTCAGCCGAACCCCAAAGCAGCGCAGGATCTCCAGTTAACGCCACAAATAGTATAGCAGATCACAATTTTGGTAATAAAAGTTTCGGCTCGACTACAACTGAGAAGAAATTAGAGTATGACATGTTTGGTACCGCTTGCAGATACACTTATGAAATTCCACCCGCTTACATCGATTTACAAGATATGAATGATCCAAGAGCATTAATTATAACTGCTTATCATGTTATGGCACTAGCTTCGAGAAAGTATGAGTATTGGCCCGTTAGCGTATATCGAAATGAAATTGATCATATTCATAAATTACTGGACAATCTGGAGAATGGGAGATTGTGGCAAAGCTGGCTAAATGTGGTATATGCTATGCTTGACGGGTTGTAAGTTACTCTCATTGAGCATATGATACAAAATTTTAATTATAGTTTACTTTATAGTTAACTTTGAAGTTTATTGCCTTGTAGTATATAGCTGTCCAAGGTCTTTGTAGCATGGAGACATTCAAACGAGATAATTAGACCAATTATGCTACAGTGTCATAAATATCAAATGAAGCACCCAGTGCTTTTCAACGATGTATAGATGAGAGATTATTTTCAAGGTTTCAGACTCAATTAACCAAGCTAAAGAACTTAATTATACATCGTTAAAGTATATTGAAAGACAATTCTTCTGGCATTAGTGGATAAGAATTGGTCAGATAAAAGTAGGGATTCACATGTCGTTACTCCGTATCAACATACGGTAATTGATCGTTGCATGGTTCAATAATTTGTTCTTAATAATGATATCTTATCCAGATTCTTATTTTCAGCCTATAGAATGAGAAACACTTGTCAAAGCTGTCATTGGTGACAAGTACCGTACTTAGTGTTCACTCATGCTTTTATAATGGATCGAGGATTTAGGCATGAAAAGAATGTGTGGTTTTGACATTAAAGTTAGATTTGGTACCTGGAGGTCACCATTGGACTTGGAAACTTTTTTGCAAATGAACTGCAAGCGAATTCTTCAACAAAAGATTATTTTTATGTCCCAACTTTTGCTAAAGCCATAAAAACTACATTGACTATTTGAAAATTATGGTTAAAGCCTTTCATTTTAGTTCACTTATACATTCATCAACCTCAATCACTTATCACATTTGGAGATATTAAATGAGCTGAATCCGTTGTAATCATGTCTTATCAGAACGGAGAAAAATGTAGGTAACTATATCCTGGCATTTCAAAACATATGACATCCTTGCACAGTCAAACTTAGTTTTAAACTACATAGGGTGTGAAAACACCATAACCTTGAAAAATTGCACGAATAGCTCAGTGGTAGAGCAGCAGATTGCAAATCTGTTGGTCGCCGGTTCAAACCCGGCTTCGGGCTCTTTTTTTTTTATTTTTTTTATTTGAAATATCTTCACTTCACAAAATATTTGTAAATTAATATACTGTTTTCAGTTTCACTACTCAAAATTTAGTCAATAGACGGGAATGAGAGAATGTTTTTGATTTTTTTTGGATGAGAATGAAAGGATAGAAATAGAAAGATGAGACCGTGTTTTTTTTTACTCAGCATCGACGTGAGCAGTTAATAGCAATAAACAACATTATAATGAGCTAACAAAAAAAATCCCTAGTTCGAAATTAGAAAACCCCATATTGTAGTTACAGATTTTAAGTTTGATGGCCACAATAAAATAACAAGGCAGTGAAGCTGATCTCATCCACCCAAGATTTGAAAAACTGTTTTCATTTCATTCAATAATTTTCTATGAAAATCTAAATCCTAACAGAATGTTGCCGGGCGGTGAAAGATGGCGTTTGGCGAACGATTTCGATGTCGAATTTCCATCAGTACATGCTCAGTGGACAACGAGTCAATTACCCGTTTGACCACTCTGAATCTTGTCCTGTGCTTCAATCTCTGTTCCACCTTTGTTTTATATCTTTCCCAAATACATATTTGACAAGCTCCTATTATGAAAAATAAATACGTCTATTATTTCGTATTCGTAACCGTCTCCTGCAGCTTACAGTACTGACAGAATATAAAAAGTTAAAGAACAAGTAAGTGACTTGAAATTTTCGAATCTGTTTGGATTCAGAACTGTTATCAGTTGATCACTTTTTGTGAACGAATAACTGATACAAAATTTTTCTTTCAGTAGCCATTCAATAACTTATTACTAACTTCAATCTTATTCTGTTCTATTTGTTTCAACTAGGCATGTCTTCTGAACTTCCAAGCGAATTCAAAGCTCCAAAACAAAGAAGATTTATCAAACAGCCTGATACCAAGGCTAGAGATGCTAAACTTGCGGAACTTAATGCTGAATTGAAGAAGGTGGATAGCGAAGTTTCTGAAGTTTCTAAGAACATCGAAAAGACCGAAATTCCTGAAAAACTTGTCGAAGAACGTAAGAAGCTAACTGGTGAATTAAATGACATCATTAAGAAGCAGACTGATATCAAATCAAAGAGAAACCAGATTAATGATCATATCAGATTGATTGATTCTTCTTTAAAGAAGAAGATTGCTGAATTGCAAGCTCAGTCTTCGAAAAACAACTTTAAGAATGTCGAAGAGATTGATAAGAAGATAAATCAATTGGACGATGCAATTGGCTCTGGTAACTTGAAGATTGTTGATGAAAGAAAATATGTCAAGGAAATCTCATCATTAAGAAAACTTAAGAAAGATTTCGGTAACATTGATCAACAGCAAAAGTCAATTGACTCAGATAAAGCTAAAATTCAAGAATTGAAACAGTCCTTAACCGCTGTCTCTAATAAAGAGATCCAAGCTCAGTTCGAAGCTACCACTAAGAGTTTAGATGAATTATCAGGCAAGACTAAGACCATCCAAGACAAAAGAAATGCCCTATTTACCAAAAAGAAGAGTCTTTACGCCCAAAAAGATTCTATCTACACCGAGATCAAGAAAACTAGAGCTGACTTCGATGCTCAATTCAAAAAGTTCCAAGCTGATTTAGCTAATGAACGTAAGAAGAGAGAAGAAGAAGAAAAAGTTTATCAGTTAACTTCAAAGAAAGAAGAATTACAAAAAGAAGTTGAAATCATTAGAGAGTCATCTAAATTACCAGCTTTCACAACTGAAATCTCATCCATTGAAACTTTGTTAGCTCATTTCGACCCAACCTATGTCAGAGAAGAAACTCCGATCATACAGGAAACCCCATTGAAAGCCATCTCTAACAATAGCACCAGAGTCATTGAAATGCCAGAAAATGCGGTTATTATCAAAAAGGAACAGGAAAACTTTTTCACTGCTTCTAAAGGTAAGAAAGGTAAGAAGAATTCATCCAAGAAAGCTGCAAAATTCAGCGTTGAGCCTGAAATCATTTCTAAATTGTCTGATTTGTCAATTGGTTTACCAACTAAGGCTGAAGAATTGCCACAAACTATTGAACAGTTGAAGAGTCAATTAGCTGATTTCAAGTCCAAGCAAAATGAAAAGACTAAAGAAAATATCACTAAAGGTGATGACAAGGCGAAAGCTTTAGAAAGCAAAATCGCCAGTATTGAGGAAGAAATTGCCAATGAGATTTCAAAAAAAACTGCCAAGAAGGAGGAAGCTGAAACAATTGACCAAGAATCTGTTAAAGAAGAATCTGTTGAAGCATCCACTTAGTTTTATAGATTGAATTAAAAGACCACTCGAACACTGCCATTGTCTATACGACTAGTTCTTTCTTTTCTTTTCTACCCCTTTCAAAAAGTAATCATTTTGATAATGTCTGTCTCGTTTTCAAATAGATTGTGCTTTTATATTTCTATATATAGTTTCTGTTGCTCTATTAATATATAATATATAATATATATAATTTGATAAAGTTGTTTTAATGTAGTAATTTCCACTTAACGGTCATTTACTTGATCTTTTGAACATTCAAAATTTATATGATATGCTTCACCTTCATAGTAAATCAATAAATAAAGGCGAATTATATTTAACTATATTTAACTATATTGAACGACTATGCAAGTATATATAAAAATTGGCATTACTCTTTCAAAATTATGTCACCAGAAGTGAATGCATCATCACCAACTTCTAATTCCCTTGGAACACCAACATTTCTTTTTCTCTTTCTTATAACATTTTCTATAAACGCTTCACCGGCCTTGTACGAAGATCTCACCAATGGACCGGAAGCACAGTATAAGAAACCTAAATCTAACGCCACGTTCTTCCAGTATTCGAACTTCTCAGGTTTCACGTACTCAACAACCTTCATATGTCTCTTAGTTGGTCTCATGTATTGACCGAACGTCACAACGTCAACATTGATGGCCCTTAGATCTTTCAAAGTTTGCATCACTTGAGCATCAGATTCACCGAATCCAAGCATCAATGATGTTTTGGTCACTAGTTTCTTGTTTACTTCTTTGGCTGTCTTCAAAACTTCCAATGATTGTCTATACGTTGCACGACGATCTCTAACATGTGGTGTTAAATCTTCAACAGTCTCCATGTTATGCGCAAACACATCTAATGGGGAACGAGCTAGAACTTTTGCCATTTCTAAATCACCCCTGAAATCTCCAGATAAGCATTCCACTAAAATTTGAGGAGCTTTTTCTTTAATCTTTTCAATCGTCTGTGTCATATGGTACGCACCACCATCAGATAAATCATCTCTATCAACAGCAGTCAAAACAACATATCCAAGTCCCCATCTACTTATTGCTTCGGCTGTATTTTCAGGCTCATTTGGATCCAAAGGAGAAGGATTTCTATTTGTCTTCACGGAACAGAATCTACAACCTCTTGTACATGTATCTCCCATCAACATAATTGTAGCTGTAGCCTCTGATTTTTTCCCTCCCCAACATTCACCAATATTGGGACACTTTGCTTCTTCACACACAGTAGCTAGCTTTAATTCTCTAACGTCTTTTTTCACTGAATGGAATGATTTACCTTTAGGAATAGGCACTTTCAACCATGATGGTAGTCTGGCATTAGGATCCTTTCTTGCTGCTTCTAAAGGGTCAACCAAGAGTTCATTGGCCTTTCCAGAGACAAAATCATCAAACGATGGGCCTTTGTTTAATTTGTCGGAAAATCTTGTTCCTTTTCTTCTTCTGGTGACTATTGGCGGAATATTTTGGTTCTCTGATTCAGAAATCGTGGCATGTGTAGCTTGTGCTGAGACCGATTTAGAAGCAGATGCTAGACCTCGTCTTGTGTTTGTGATGATTGTGCTTTTCACTACAGTGAAATGTGTCAGTGATCTAGTTGAAATCATCACGAGGGGTACGGGTAAGTTGATTTATATACTATACGGATAAATGTATAACACTGTGATCCTGATGAATAATAATTTTGGTCTCAGATTTGCAACTCCGATTCTTTTTGTCGCCTGCTGCTACTATATCTTGATCTGAAGAGCAGTGAGTTTCAATGATTATATATATTCAACCTATGAAAATATGCTGGAATTTATATTATTTCAACCAACTAACTAGTTCTTAGTAATTTATTGTGAAATCTGTCTTACATTTTGCCATATCCAGATGTAATTAATTGTACACGGCACATTTCCATAACTTTTTTTTGTTTCTATAAGTGTACTAAGTACTTATCCATCTCGGACAACAGTAAATATTTGTTACGTAATACCTATTGCTTATTCAACGACAGTTAGTATGCATTAAGTAATCAAAGTTTTTTCTTTGCTTACTATATCAGAAGTCAACTTTTTTGACTCTGAAGTTGACTCGGATGATTTCTGGACTGAGTCACTGACTCCGATTACCATGGATGGTGAATAGTCAGTGACCAATGGGATGTCTTTAAGACAGCTTACTCATCGGATTATAAATCTTTTGACTTTCATCATAAGGGATCTTATTTATAATGATCATCAATAAGGGCTATATGCTATATGCCAGTAGTGGATGCTTCTTTATATATATATATGAATCGTGATAATCCGGAAAGGGTACCAACTCTTGCTGACCGTAAGGAGACAGATACAGCGAATTATATCTTAATCTCTTTACAAATTTTACGCGTCATTATCATCTGGCGTTAAATACGGGGCAAGTAAAACTTACAAAAATTATTAGGTTGATATGATTCGGGTATAGAATTAAAGATATAGATATTAACTTATATAAAAAGTGTACATGATATCGTAACTAGCAGAAAAGAAAATAAAAAAAACATAAAATCGCGGTATGCATTAGAATAAAATATATGATGAAAGGAAAAGTATTTCTTTATGAGAAAATAAGAATAACAAAAAAAAAACACAAACAAAGTAATAGTTACGTGCAAGAATGGAGTTATATGTATTGGCCATTAATCAAATGGCGCCTAAAACAACAATACGTTTTAGTGAATTATGATTCTTGACACCAGATAACAAAACAAAAACAAGCAAAAGGTTTAATAAAAAATGGCTTCAATTGCTTAGCCCACCTTTATGTAACGGAGGAACAGCCTTGATAGGCAAAACACCAGATGTGGTGGCGTCGACGCCAACTGGCTTGTCTCCTGCTTGAACTGATGATTTATGATCCAACTTTTCACTGACAAGGGCAGATAATAATTTTTGACACTCTAAATCATCATATTTATTCAACCAAGGATGAGCTAACAATTTAGCGTAGACTGGTCTTTCATCTGGAATTTTGTTGAGACATTTACTAACAAATTGCTGTGCCTCTCTTGAAAACTTATCTGCTGGTAGTTTTGGCGGCTCACCATCAACAATTGCACTTAATTGAGAAAAAATATTATTATAAGTTTCAGGAGGGTATGGATAACATCCTTTAGCAATTTCCAAAATTGAAAGACCTAATGACCAGATGTCAGATTGAACTGTATATGTCGTAACATCAGGCGAAGTAGACTTGATTCTTTCAGGTGCCATATATGATTGACACCCAATGTTTGTTCTAGCTAAGGAAGCAACAAGATTCCCACTAACACCAAAGTCACATAATTTGACTTTACCAATTTCGTTAACTAAAATATTTGTAGGTTTAACATCTCTATGGATTATATTATGATCATCTTTCAATTGCTTCAATCCTTTAACAACACACTTGGTGATATAAGCCAATTGCTCTTCATCCACACCATCTCCATAAAGTTTGTCAAGTGATCCACCTTGCATGTATTCCATACACATATAAACTGCACCTTCAATAAAAAATGCCCCATAGAAATCAACAATACAATCACTAACACAACTATGTAAAACTTCAAGTTCCATTAAAATTTGTCTGAATTTGGTATCATCTAACTCCAATCTAACTTCTTTCATGGCCATTATGATACCAGTTGGTTTATGTAACACTTTGGAGACTATACCATAATTTCCACGACCTAACTCTTCCAAAAACTCCAAATCATCTTGAGAGATTCTAAAAGAAGATCCGTTTGAAAAATCAACACCTTTAGAATGTAAAGAAGCTTTTCCTGAGAAATTTAATGAACCTGATTTTATATCAACATATTTAGAATAATTGGCAAACATACCAGATGGTTTTGCCTGTGCTTGAGGTAATCTAAAATTAGGCTTTTTAGAAATAGTAGGAGATAAAGAAGATGATGAGGATGTCATCACTGTAGAATGAGCAGTTGCACCAGCAAGACCTCTTTGTGGTAAAACATTTTGTTTTAATTTATTCATTGTCCGATCATTTGAGGTTATATTTCCCTTTGATAGTACATTGGATGGAATTGATCCAGGGATAGATGGTAAAGCATGTGAAGGAGGAGTTGATGATGATGATGATGATGATGATGATGATGATGATGATTTGTTTTCAACCGAGCCCAAATCCAGTTTCATACCTCTTCGTTGAGACAAGGACAATTTCTTAGTAGTAGGAGCTTTAGGGGAAACCTGTGGTAACGACTGAATTTGAGGTGGTAGTACTTGTTGTTGAGTATTACCTTCATGAGTTTGAATTACTCCTGGTGTTACAGGTGATGAGAATGATTTCTTTGTTGTTTTTGGACGAGGAAAAGTTACCAAATTTGGTGAAGATGTCACTTGAGTTGGTAGTTTATGTAAAAAAGTAGGATCTTGACTTTGACTTTGACTTTGACTTTGACTTTGACTTTGACTTTGACTTTGACTTTGACTTTGACTTTGACTTTCATGAGTTCTTGAATTATCAATAAATAAGTTTTGATCATTATTGTTATTGAGATTATTACTGTTTTGAATGGTATCATTTGTCAAAGTTTCAATAGAGTTAGCTGATTTCACTGAAGAAGGAGTTTCGATATTTGGGGACGATAAAGAAGATGTTGTTTGTTTATTGTTGAACGAAAATGATGCTTTATTGTTATTGTTATTGTTATTGTTATTGTTGAATGAAAATGGTCCTTTAGTGGAAGATGACACATCAGAAGGGGTTAAAACAGCAGGAGAAGTAGCTACCGATGATAAACTAGATGATTCTGTAGAAGTTGAAGAAGAAGGAAGAAGTGAATTATTTGATCCATTTGAAAGATGTTTTCCAAAAGGTTTAACCAATGATGAATACGATGGATTATCAAAATTGTTGTTCACATCAGTATCGATAGAATAACTCTCATTATTATTGATGGTAGGTCTAGAGATATGATTGTTACTATTGGAGCTGCTTGTCCTACTAAAAGTCTTATCTTCGCGATCATTTGGTTTTTTAGGTAATCTGAATGAAGTCCGCCTTATTAATGAATCTGGTGCTCCAAATTCTTCATCTACATCTAATAAAGTATTTGGAGTACCAGGCGTACTATCACTATTTGTATGTGGAGATGAAGGTAAATTCAAAATAGGTGAATAGGAAGAAGAAGAAGAAGAATTGATAGGAAGTTGAGATGATGGACGATCGATAGGAGAAGAAGAATCAACTGGATAATTTTGTTGTGAATTGGTAAGATCAGATAGTTGGTGTTGAGTATTTGTATAGGTTTGTTGTTGTTGTTGTTGTTGTTGTTGTTTTCTCTTAGCTTGAAATGCAAGTAGTTTAGCCTGGGCACTTGGATTCATTCCTCTTGTATGAATGCTTAAATCATTGAGTTTGGAAGTCAAATCGTTTGTTTGTTGATCAGAAGGCATGCTGTAAACAATGATGATATTTCCTTTTTCTCTTTCTTCTAATTGGTGATTTGAATATAAATTTCTAATGAAATAACAAATATATTATAATTATAATAGAAAAAAAAAAAACAAATTAATACAAAAGGCAAAAAAAAAAAACAACAAATACTGCGTGAATTGAAATTGAATGATAATGTTGTATTGATGAATGTTAATATATTTGTTTACACACAAACACACAAACACACAAACAAAGGATAAATTGTTAGTGGATAGGGGATAGATGAAATCAAACTAATTCAAAGTGTATTTATTATTGATCGAATGTATGTATGTATATTAACAAGAGAATCAATCTATTGAAAGGAGTGGATAAGAAGAAGCTTGTTAACAAGTGTGCCTGGTTTCTCACTTTGCACAATCTTTGATATAAATATATCAATGATTATGATTATGATGATGATTTAATAATAAATAAAAAAAGGTTCTTTTTTAAAAAATAATAATAATTAAATGTATTAGAAATAAATAAATTAAGATTTGTTGATTCTTTATATAAAATCGTAACAGTGTTTGCTTTTTTTTTCTCTTTCCTTTCTTACAACAATTCATATAGATTGTAAAATTTACGATGCAGTGAGAGAGAGAGAGAGAGAGTGTGTATACACCAAATTTTAACTAAGATGAATTTATATATAAAATTGTATATATAATAAGCCTTAGTGCGGCCTGTTAAATTTGTTTGGACAAACCAACCTTCAAGTCAAGTCAAGACTTTATTTAGTGTTTATATCATCAATAAGACATGAGTGGCTAAATATGCATATATACATATTACATGTACAATGTATAACAACATTATTTATTACTAATAGTACAAGGTACACGGTACAATAACCAATTTTTACAATTATCAGTCAAGTTGAACTGATTCCAATTACCACCTCCACGTATAATAGATAGATGATTTTCAAAAATTTAAAAAAAGGCCCTTTTAACCAATTGATTGATCAGTGGGGGCCGTGTGGGCAGTACCGCGCGGTGAGCAGTGGTCACCAGGTGACCAACAATTACAAGGGATTTATTTAACACTGTCACAGTTCCGACTCCGACTCCCCCCCCCTGGTGGGTAAGTACTGTACTAAGTAAGAAGTTAGAACCCTGAAAGATGAAGGGATTAGGGAAGCAGTGCAGTGCAGTGTAGTGCAGTGCATAATATTGACTCTACTTATTGCGCCGTGCCGCCGACATGTACAAATTCTAATTCTATATAGTGACTACCAAAAGTTTAAATAAACTGATTATAATTAACAAGTACAATTTTCAAAAATATAGATAGAAAAGATCGATCAGTAAAATAAGTAAAGCTTGCTATATTTTTAAACAATAGTTTTTTTTTTTAAATTTGATTATTATATATAAGTTGAAGCTATTAAAATACTATTAATAAGCGGAAATTTTTTTTAATTATATATATTATATAATATATAAACTTTTTTTTTTTTTCAAACTTGAACGAACTCCAAATTATAGTTAGTACAATAACAGATAAAACGAAGGGGATCAACTTTATCCGGCTCAAAACTTATTTATTGTACATAATACATATACATACATAAATCACTCAGCCAAGGTATATAGATAAATAGATAAATAAATAATTCTCTATTTATTTATTCTTTTGTATGAAATTAT
The DNA here is from genome assembly GCA_030579435.1 of Ogataea nitratoaversa. NCBI lineage: Eukaryota > Fungi > Ascomycota > Pichiomycetes > Pichiales > Pichiaceae > Ogataea > Ogataea nitratoaversa. The sequence goes on from JAKTQZ010000048.1 coordinate 81,341, forward strand.
TTATTGTATTGAATGTATCGTACTATCATCTTGTTCGAAGATTTATATATATATATATATATCAATATTTAATTCTTCTTCTTTGATTATTAATATACAGTCTTTTTCAAATTTCAATTATAGTTCCTATCGGCAAAAAAAACATCTCTCTAGGGATCCAACATGTAGATCATTATGAGTTCCTTCCAGAGTGTATCCCTTCCAAAAATCGTGTTTTTTTTATTTCCCCCCCCCCAGATCAACTAAATAAACTTTGGAATTTCAGTTTTAAAATTCAACGTACATTGAATTTATATGTATATATATTGTAATATATTACAAAAGTACCCCTTGCATTTGAGATATTTATGCTTGGAAACTTTGGTGATCATCATCATGTTGTTAAATATTTAATTATTGAATGATCATACGATTTGAAAATTCACAGTATGCACACACACACACACACTTGCATGAATAAATTATTTTGAAAAAAAAAAAAAATTACAAACTTATATCTATTATTAGTTCAATATTTATTATACTAAAGATAATACCGGCTCGACATGAATCTCTAAATTCTAACCCTATAGTATCAATAAATTCATATTCAATTATCTTGACCTCGATTATATTACATATATGCTTCCAAACCACACTTTAAACACCGAACCAATTATGAGACCGGTGCGTAATGCGCATAAATCTTAATAAATTTAGGGTAATAATTGTAACTTAATGCTTCTTACGCCATTAAAATAATTAGAACAATTATAAGTGCCTGATCGTCATTCCTCATTCCTCCTCACCGCGAAATCTTTTTTTTTTCTTTTCTTAAAAAATAGAGATTAACTCTTTCTGTGGGGGTGGTAGGTGGTGGGGGAAAAATTATACCCAGGTATCCAGGGATCCAGGGACCCATGCCATGTTCCATGAATAAATGAAAATGTTACATGTGACATAATTATCTAGTAACTACTTCAAATTAATTATCAACCAACGGGGCACAACTCTTCATTATTCTCAGGAATCATTATCATCGTATACATTCACAACATTGAATTTACTATTTAGTATTTAGTATTTACTATTATAAAACCTATTTTAGATCCTTTTCCAGTTCATTCTAGGATCATTTTTTCGGATGTATCGATACAAACATGTACAATTTTTTTTATACTAATGTATTATTTTAGTCATCTATTTAAGTCTTTCCGCAAATCCACTCTTGAACTTGTATATGTATACATCGTATATATAGATTGAGTTGTGTATAACGTTTGATCGCCCACTGACTCAATTTTCCGGTGGGGCCCCAGTTCCTAGTCCCGAATTCCTAGTCCCGACTCCCGAGTCTCTCAACTCAAATTCACAAGGCGCGTGCTAGGAAATTCAAATTACTCCCAAAGCGGAAGTTTTCACAGGGGCAGAAAACCAAAAATTAAAAGGCCCACAACGTGCATGCATCATAATCAATGCGAAACATTAGAAAAGTTGTAATTTTGCATATGACTCCAATTTGTGATTTGATTTTATTTTATTTCTTATCAAATAGAATTTAAAATTTTATATATATTATATAATAATATTATATAGGACCTATAATAGTTGGCATTTTATTTTATCAAAGTCCGCGACTATACTATTAAAATTTTGTTTCCGTCTTGAAAATTATTTGATCTAATCGTTGTCAAAAGTTCGAAATTTCAGTACCATGAAAGTATTTACAAGGCACCACCACCGCATTTAAAGCTTCATTTAAGCCTAAAGACTGACTACGTTTTACCTTTTACATTTTACACTTATAAAATCTCACATTGAAGTTTGGGCATCATCAATGTTAAAGATTAAACTTTTAAAGTTTTCAATTGACGCATAAATCAAACAATAGAACAATATTATACCTGCCTTTGTAACACTTCTAAAAATAAACCATCTAGTCGAATTGATTCGATTGATAACTTTGTTGTCAATTGTGTTAAGTGAGGTCAAATTAACTATTATAAAATCGATCCATGACATCATATTTCAGATCTCTTGCCATTAGTAGAACTTGTATTACACCCCAAATTTCAGTAAATTCATATCTCTCTCTTCATCCAACTTAAAACTCAACCGCTCAAAAAACGGATTCCAGTTTTTTGTTTTCTTGGTGCCAATGCGAACTTTGGCCAGTTCAAAACTCGAGGTACCTCAACAGCTAGTGGTAGTTCCTGTTGGTGAGGCAAAACATAAATTGAAACTTGTATTTAGTTTGTTTGTTTTTTGTTTGTTTGTAACTGATCCAGCACTTACTTATTCGTTTATGCTTTGATTCAAGGATACTCATCGAAAACAGGTGGAATCTGCGAAACCGACATGAAGTCATTGGATTAAACTTGAGGAGAAAATTAACCATGCATGGAAGGTCAACTCTACCGCCGCGATAGAAGAATCTGCCAAATTTGAACAGGGTGTCTCAAACTGTAAACTGATTTTGGACAAAAAACAGAGTACAACTTAATTTTAGACTCATAATAAATCAAGATTCGGGAACCTCTCACCATAAGTGATTTCAGGTTAGACAATCAGATAGACTCAAAAGTGGATAGCCATAAGAATGCCGATCTCATTTGAAAATCTTCCACGTGATTATGAAAAACTCCAAGTCCCAGTGTACATTTTGAAAGGGCATTCATCTATTAAGAAGGATGGATTGATAGCTGTGAACAGTAATAAGTTTTCTGTTCAATACTTCGAAGTGAATAATGGCTATTTCAAAGCTTTTTTGAATTTTAGCAATGGATTGAACAAACTCACTTTTCAGCATATAGATGGTTCTTTCAAATCTGGATATCCAACTATAGTACAAGGCTCCAAAGTACATGAACAAATTAGCGTTTCGATTACGTATGACCCCATTGATGACGAATCATTAGTTCCAAAAGTTCATCTTTGTATATTACTTGCAAAGGATTCTCCTGCGTTATTCGATTGTCCAAGAGACAAAATTTTTGAAGGAAATGGCTTAGAAACAGCGATTAGAAAATTAAGGACCGGTGGCCGAATAATGCAAGCATTTACACAAGATGAAATGGCAAAAAATGGATTAGGTAAACGTTGCTTTCGATTTGTTGAGGAAAACTCAGTTTCAACAATAAGTTCATTTGAAGAAAACTCATGCGTAATGAGAAATGAAATAAAAGTTCATGTTATCAGAACAGATAAAACTGTTGCCCAAATCAGAGACAATGAAATAGCACAACAAAATCCTAAGGCTAAAAAGGCGGGTGAATTATTTAATATCGCACTGAACTCACTTACTGCCTATGGTGGTCCATTTAGCGAAAAGTCAACAGACAAAGCTCGTGCCATTGCAGCAGTCATGTTTATGGATGCTCACTGGGACACCTCTCAAAAGTTAATCACTGGGCATGCAGCATTAGGTGGTGGAACAGACCGAATTAAACTCGCCATTTTTGGATCACAAGGGTTACATTCGTGGCCAATGAACATAGAGTCCGTTCATAAAGCCTTTACTGATACCACATCTTTAAATACAGCTGAAGTGGCAAACGATTGTAACGAATGTGGGTCATATTGGGAATGCCTGACAGTTTCGTTGGGTGCGTTTATGCATGAAATTGGACATGCTTTGGGTTGTCCTCATCAAGAGAATGGTGTCATGTTGAGAGATTATGTCACGATGAATCGTAAATTTTTGACAAGAGAAAGGAATTGTACCAGAACCAAAAGGAAAGAATGGGGACCGATTTTAACAAAAGATGAACCTGGGTGGCATAGATTGGATTTGCTTCGATTTTTGTATCACCCGGCTTTTGCTCTTCCGCATGATTTCAACGATTTGAATTTCAGACCATTAGCTATGAGAACTAATCAAGGAATGCGTGTCACTGGAGATTTGAATTGTGAGCCTAGTTTTCTTGCTTTGGACTCTGACAATCTCGAAATTAAGTGTGATACCGGTGTTTATTTGATTGAATGCTACTCTGGAGGTGAATTTCCAAAGCTTCATTACGAATATTTACCTCAGATTTATCAAGGTGTGGGGCTTCAAAGAACTGTGAAGTTAAGTTACAATATATTAGCTTCCCAACTAGCAGGTAAAATTGGAAATGTTAATAAGCCTATAAAGATACAAGTGCTAACCGCCGGGTTTGGACAACGAACGATAGATGATGTTTCCAAATACCTGTCAGAACAAATTACCGCTATAAGGATCCCACAGTTACCCAACTTACCTATTCGCCGTAGTGATACTTATGGATCTGCCCCAGGGACTGATATTTCCGCAATATTACCTCCTGAAAAACAGGTCGCAATGATAAGAGTCACGCATGGTTTGGCATTAGATGGGTTCCAAGTTTATTTCAGAGATAATTCGCATGCTGATTTTGGTAACTCGAAAAATCACTATTCAGATTTTGCTATGGAACCAAACGAGTATCTTATTGGATGTAATGTTAGATCTGGTTATTGGGTTGATGGAATTCAATTTGTTACAAATAAGAGAGTTAGCCCGTTGTATGGTGGCTCCGGTGGTGGTTTACATAAATTCACCATACCTGAGGGAAAACACTTTGTAGGATTCTACGGAAAGTTAGGACAGTGGTGTACTCAGATCGGTTTCATGTACGGCTAGATGCATCTCGTTGTTTTATTTTTAATTTTATTATCCACGTTTTTTTTTTTTTTACTGCCATAAAAATGTATAAACAATAGATAAAATCGAAAATCAAAAGTAACTTCTCTCCTGTCTTTCGTCAGTTTCATGAGATATACAGTTGGGAATGTACTTTTCCAGATCTGTCATTGGAACCTGCAATCCTGTAGGCAAGTTGTTGGCACTAAGCAAGTAATTGGCTTTGATTTCGTCCTGCGGTATCAAGGTATCAAATGATATATTGTTATTCATTTTGTCGAATTTGAAATTTAGAATCTTGAGAAGGTTGATAATCATAGTGAGGTTTTTTTGGAATACTGGAGGTAACACTTTCTCAAGGGGCCGGAGTAAACGGACATCATCTTTAAACATTTGCTTCTCTTTCAATTTTTTACTTTTCAAAGGATTAATCTTTAATCTTGACTTCAAAGGATCCTGGTCCATTGAGTTCAATAACCCATACTTAGTTAAACCTAACGCAACACCCAATTTATCCTTGTGGTAATATTCAAGAGACTGGTAATAACAAAAAATTATCTCCAAGTATCTTTTGAAAATCTTACTGTTGGTAACAAATTCATTGTCGTTATTATTTCCATTTGATGTTTCTTTTTTCAAAAAATTCACTCGGGAACTTTTCTGTTTCTCTCTTACCGTCAATTTTTCGATGATTGAAATTTCGTTGTCTATGAATATAAGGATTTTTGTATAAATTGTCACCTTGTCAGGCAATTTTTCAAAATCCCCAAATTTTAGGTCAATCTGCCGGTAGGTGTGATATATATTCTTGAATATAACAACCAATTGTATCAATGCACTGTTAAGGTGCCATATATAATTAAGGTGTAAAGTGTGCAATCCGTCTTCAGTGGAAATAGCACTTCTAAACGCATTTAATAACGAGAATGAATTCTTTATTAAATTGGTTGGTCTTTTCCAAGTTTCATCAGTTAACTTTCCAATCTCATAGTCTGAGTCCAAGGCATTTAAAGTGAGCAAGTTATATATATGTGATAAAGACACAACCGAAGCATATAACTCGTCATTTATTGTCCATTGAGTCTTTGAAGTCTCTCCCTGTGGATAAAAGTAATTCAACCACGGGGTCTCATTAGAAAGTTGGTCGAATAACACGATATGTTTTGATTCATTCAGCAAGTCGGATACATTTTTGAATTCGCAATCAGCATTAACATTCTTCACCAACTGAAACAGGGCCTCTATGTACTCATGCAAGTTGTTTACTGTGTTCATTAGACGATCCCCTGAAAGGGATAATCTTAAATCCATGAGTTCGGAAGGAATGTTTGGTGTTGGTTTGTAAGAACGTATGGGGAAAGGTATCTCATCTTGCGTCGTTGCCATGGCAAACTGATCTTTCCAAAAATGCTCCTCTATCAGCTCAACTCTTAATATTATGATTAAAAGTGCAGGGTATAAAATTTATTATTGCATTAGATGATAATATTGAAAAGGTCATTTCCTCAAAATTGTACAATACTCATTCACAATGCAATGCATGTACTGATGTATACGAACTCGCTGAGAACGGCCCAAATATACATTACGCAGTAGCACACCATTCATTTGAATATATGGGGTTTCTATGTATTACGTAATGCTTTGTATGAACTCAGGAGTCAGGACACTGAGGGCGTGGGGGTACTACTATTAACCTGTTTTATTATTTTACCTACAAATCAGACTATACCAGTTACGAAGCTTCCTTTTTTTCAACTCAGATACAACGTAAAATAGTTTCATAGAATATAGAAATCATTTGAACATACTAGATGTTCCAAACATATTGTTAATTACTTTAGTAATCTTATTTTCCAAAGACGATCTTGAAGGACTGTTCGAAATCAGCAATCAAATCATCAATATTTTCAATACCAACACTAACTCTTAATAAGTCTTGAGTAACACCGGAGTTAATCTTTTCTTCGGAACTCAATTGCTCGTGAGTAGTTGTCCAAGGATTAATAATCAAGGATTTTGCGTCACCAACATTAGCCAAGTTGGAGAAGATTTTTAAGTTATCAACAAACTTAGGACCACTCTCTTTAAATTGATCACCTGAAGGGTTTTCAATTGATTTGACACCAAATGACAAGACCGCACCAAAACCATTACGTAGATACTTTTTGGCATTTTCATGATATTCGTGTGATTCTAAACCTGGATATGAAACCCATGAGACATATGGTGATTTTTCCAAATATTGAGCCAGCTTGAAAGTATTTGAACTGTGTCTTTCACCTCTTAAAGCCAGAGTTTCTAATCCTTGCAATAATAAGAAAGCTGCAAATGGATTTAAGGCTGGCCCTAAATCTCTTAAAAGCTCGACTCTAACATGTAAAATGTAAGCAAGATCACCAAACTTCTCATTCAAGATGACACCATGATAACCCTCAGCTGGTTTAGAAAATTGTGGGTATTTTTCTGGATAATCCTGGAACTTGAATCCATTATCCTTGGTGATATCCTTGTAAATAACAACACCACCAATTGTAGTACCATGACCACCAATCCACTTGGTGGCAGAATGAACAATGATATCAACTCCAAAATCAAATGGTTTAACGAAATAACCACCAGCACCAAAAGTGTTGTCAACAACGACTGGAATACCTTTTGAATGAGCAAACTCAACAATTTCGTTGAAATCTGGGACATTATATTTTGGATTACCAATCGACTCAAGGTAAATAGCTTTGGTCTTGTCATCGACCAATGGTGCAATTAATTCAACAGAGTCACCAGTTGCAAATCTGGCTTCGATCCCAAATCTCTTGAAAGCAACCTTAAATTGATTATATGTACCACCGTATAAGAAAGATGTTGAGACAATGTTATCTCCAGCATGAGCTAAAGCTGTAATAGCTAACAATTGAGCAGCTTGTCCAGAAGAAGTTGCAACAGCTGCAGATCCACCTTCTAACTGAGCGATTCTCTCTTCAAAAACATTATTTGTTGGGTTCATCAAACGAGAGTAAATGTAACCATTCTCCTTTAGAGAGAAAAGATTACTACCATGTTCGGAGTCCCTGAAGACGTAAGATGAGGTCGCATAGATTGGAACAGCTCTTGATCTGCTGGCACTTTCTGGCTCCTCTTGGCCTGCTTGCACACAAAGTGTATCGAAATTCAATCCTGTTATAATTTAGACAACGTTAGTATCTTAATTGAACAAGCGCTACTTTGGACTGATTTAATTCTATAATAATACTCACCTTGAGACATGTTATGAATAGTTTGGACAATATATGTTAACTTGAACGAGTAAAGTTTAATATGACTTTACAAAATAGTTAAAGTAAAGAAACTTGACCGATAAAATCACAAGGGGAAAAATTGATTTATATAAACAAAATTGACGACATTATTCAGGGTCAGATTGGTAATTAATGTAAATTTGAATCTCTAAATGCTAATACTAAATTGCGTGATTGGCATCTTTTTGTTGAAAACTTGAATTAACAAGCATGATAGAGTAAAAATCCATGCGGTACCCGGCCCGTACCCCGTACTTAACTTATATTTCACTTAAAGAAAATCTATTATGGTTAGCTACTTTACCTATAATTGGGTTCAGCTGATTCTAATTTCTTAGAGCCAAACCTACAATTTACAAGGGAATGAGTACACACCAATTCCAAAGGAAATTCCAACATTGCACGTGCCAGGAGAAAGTGACTTGGTGTACGGGCTTAATGACAATTTTAGCGCCTGCGACAGAGGCGGTCGTGGCTGTTTCGATCCCTTTTTCCTTTTCAACCCATCCAATTGGGGAGTATGTAGAGTACATAGACTCGAAGAGTAACAAAAATTGAATGGGCGAGCATGAACTTCAATGTTATTTTATAGTCAATTAAATGGGAAATTTGTCAAGCATTAGAGTCAGCGATCCGTTTGAAAGTGCGTAGTTGCAAAGATTTATATTTTTGATTTTGGTATTTCAACAACCCCTTAGGCAAGCTGATGAGAAAAAAGCAATTTACTAATTATCTATATATATCTATATATCTATATATCTATATATCTATTTGCTAATATAGTGGAGTTAAAATAGTGGGATGTATCACAAACTAGAGCACATAATACAATCTATAAAACGTGGTTCAGGTTTTACTATTGGAAAGTGGAAGTCAAAGGAAAAAGATGAAGGAACTTGGCAGCAATCGTATTCAAAAAATCCTCTAAGTAATAGTGAGGCAAGAGATTAGCAATTTAAACCAGCCACCACCAATAGCTTTTTAGATCAAAAAGCAACCAGAGCTATAATTATTCCTAAGAATGGATATCCATACTTGAATGTGTATCCATTGGTATTCGCACCATTACCGGTGGAAGCAACAATACCCTGAGTTTGGAAGTCTAAGAGATTGGCTTCAGGCTCATTTGGCAACCACAGTGCACAGTAACTGCTGGAGTCTGGCGTGACTGTAGATGTAACAGTAATTGGCTGATTTGACACAGTTGGTATAGTCTGCTCAGTTGTAGTCACAACAACAGTAGGGTGACTTGATGGAGTCACCGGGGGTGCTGGAATCTGCGACTCCGATATTGTAGTTGTGACGACCTCCGGATAATGTGTTGAGACTATAGTTTCAATTTCTGTGCCATAACTTAAAGATTCTAGTGCACCAGTATGCAAAACCAGATAAGTTGAAGTAACGACTATTTCAGAGTAATACGTAGTGTATAATGTGATACTGGACAAGCGATATTGAGTGAATGTAGAGAAAAAAGAGGTTGAAATAGTTGTTACCAGGGTTTCAAACTCAGTCGAATATTCAGCAACGGAGGTATTAAAGTAACCACCAAAAGATTTGGTAGCAACTGGAAAGATTGAAGTGAAAGTAGTAATAGGGAGTTGAGCTAATGCTGACGTTGTAACTGCTCTAGTTGTAGTGGAAATGGTACTACCTACAATTGTAAGTGTTTCAGTGAAAGTAACAACCAAAAGAATAGCACTAGTAGTGGAGACATGATAAGTTCTGGTATAAAGTTCCCCAATAGTGGTAGTGGTAACATAGAAACTGTCAGTATAGCGAGTTGTTGGCCCAGTTGTTGGTAATGTTACTGGTACTGTTGGTGGTTGAGTAGTTGTTAGATCAGGTTGAGTTGGAACTTCATTTGTAGTTTCTCCGATAGCAGTGGTGGTTGTTGTTGGTGGTGGTGGTGGCGGTGTTGGTGTTGGCGGAGTGGTAGGATTGTTATCCAAATCGGTTGAAAAGGTAGTGTCCACAGGAAAAGGGGTAGTGGTGATTTCAGTGGGAGAGGTTGTTGTTGTAGGGGGATCAGTATTGATTGTCCCTTGTAAAGATTCATCTGTAGTAATCAAGATGCAACCATCACAAGGAAAATCAGGATTGTACTGTTAGAAAACAATGGTATAAAGTTTTAGTCAGTAACAGGGAGAACAGAAGTGGGGGTGAGACAAATTTTAATTAAAGAGTACAGCAAAAGGGGTTGAAACCTTACCCTTGTGGTATAAGAAGTGGCAGCCCAAGTGAATTGAGCAGTGAGTAATAATAGTGTATAGAACTTCATTTATGTCTATTTTGGAACAATCTAAATCTACTAACTTTGTATCAAAGTTGATTCTTGATAATGTAAAATCAAGGATTGTGTTGAAAGAAAAGAAATTCAAAAAAGAGGGAAACTATTCAGCTTTTATAATAATAAATGAAGAATAAAAAATATTAAATATGTCTTACACTGCACAACAGGGTCCTGGCTGGTGGCAGCTACAAGCTATACATGCGTCTCTCGGGTCTTACATAATGGCCGAGATGACGATCCCCTTTAAGTAATAAATAATAAATACTAAATGGAACTCTTCGATGATCGCACGTAAATTACATAATAGAACAAAATGAAACTTAACAGATGCAACCAAAATTGAAAGGTTAATTGAAACATCAAATAAAATTCTAAAAGTTAAATATTAAATAGATCAAAAAAATAGTCTATTAGAATCCTAAACTCTATACTTATAGTATATACTACCTACAATCCATATTGCTTATTGATGACTTCAAATATGTTTCTCGTTAATATTCCAATTTAAATGAGTTAGACATATCATCTCAACTACATCCTCATCTACGAGTCTTTGTCTCTTCAAGAGCTTTCTCAATGTCATCAAACAAGTCTTTCCAGTTCGTATCCTTATCCTTATCCGAGGTAGATGGTGTCTGTTTCTGGTCAACTTCATTTTTCTTGTTCCCATCATTGGAACGATCACCGATGCTTTCTTTGTCCTGCGTATTATCATTAGTGGATGTCATAACTCGTTGGTAATTTAATGCTTTCTTCCCTCTAATTGTATGATTTTCATCGTCATCTTCTTCGTCTTCGTCATCGTCATTTTCACTGGAGCTCTCAAAGTCGCTCTCATCAAACTCTAGTCCAATATATCCACAAATGACTTCCATGGCTTCGTCCCAATTAGCCAAGTAACAAATACTCAACCTTTTGTTTTCTAGTTTATACCCAGGGGATGTACTGATTTCGATGAATATATTTTTAAACGTGGGAAACTCTGTGAAATTGGTCATAGGTGAGCCTGACATGACGACAGTACTAAATTCCTCGAGATCGACTGAAGATGAATGTGATTCGATGTACTCAGACATAACATATCTAATAGTATCCTTATATTCAACTATTTCATTACTTGGAGCATCTCTGGGCTCTCCAGTGCTAGACCCGACAGCTGTAGGAGTGATCGACATTAGCGAATCATGAAATTTGTCAAGTTGATCTAGTAAAATAAGTTTCTCATCCTCATTCAATGATTTTACAATATCTAAGGTATTTGAAATTGAACTGTTTGAAGTTAGCATCTGAGTTGAAACAAGAATTACAAAAATATCAATTTTAACCATCAACAAACTTCTAAAAATGTTTTTGATAGCTACGAGTGAATGTGTAGATGGTGAGAGTTGGTTCACAACAAAAATCATTTTTTGAGGTTTTCTTTTGAACATTAATGAACTTATAGTTGACTCATAAAATCTTGGATTGACTCCAGAAACAGCAGGGGACGTTCTTTCACTCTCATATAATTTCATCATTTGTTGTGTAGCTTCACCTCCCTCTTCCTTGTGTTTCAAAATATAGTAAAATTCGTCTTCTTTGATTGTAGATGTCATCAGCTCACTAGGAAATTCTGTGTTATCATTACTCAATGCTACTCCCCATTTTTCCAACACTTCTAGTTTTGGGCAGCTTAAATGAATCTGTCGTGGCTGGGGGTTCATTCTGTTATCTCCAGCTGATCTCAAAGTTAGTACCGAATCTGATGGAATATCAATGAAAACTGACGATGAGATAACCATTTTTTCAAATACTTTGTCTCTTAAATTAACCATAATCAGAATGCTATTGAACAGATAGCAATAGTGCTCGGACCAATCAGCATTATCTTCATGACTTACTGTTAGTTTATCAAACAGTCTTAATTCTCCAAATGATTCAATCAAGTATTGATTCAACTCACTGCCCTTTTCTTCCAAGTTCTGTAATGAACACTCTGAAGTCAAACGACATAAATCATTCAAAAATTTTGATCTTAGTAGATATATAGGAAAATCACTCGTCCACGTATTTTTGATCGTTGATAAGCTACTACTGAAGTAATTCGGAGCTACTGGTGAACTAACCGACGCGGAAGAAATGATCGACGAGATTGCAGATATCGATGACCCTCTCGATGGTCTCTTTTTGTGATTGTTGGGTGTCACATTAACGGAGGGAAGTACGTCTGCCCTGACTTTTCGATTAAGGTTGGGAGATGTCACAGATGATGAAGGAGAGTTCAATTGACGCGAGAACGTGCGAGGGGGTGTGGAAAGTAATTCATGTTGTGGATTGGTAGATAAAGAAGAAGTGTCATCGATTGGTGGAGCCAATGGAACTATCATAAGCTTTGTTATAAGATGGTTTATTGTTGCTTGGCTCACAGGAACGGCTCTTTTACCATTTGCACAAACTTGGCATAGAGGGAAATATGAAGCAGTTGAAACATTGTTAAGGCTAGAAATAAATTCCATCTCTAATAGCAAACACTTTTCATGACAACTATGCTCACATTTCATTTCAATTATCTTTTCTGGTTCAGTTGAATCGTCATATACTAATACATCCCGTAGAGGCAAATCACAAAATGTACAGTTCTCACTAAGTTTTAGCGCTCTCCTATTCAAAGTACTATCACCCCCTGAAGATGATGATACAAGTGTACTTGGTGTCAATTCTGATGCTTGATTCCAGTTAGGAAAATAGGGGAGAGTATTGGTTGAGTTATTTCTACGAGTTGGTGATCTTTGTGGAGAAACTGGAGACTTTCGAAGGGAAGAACGCGTTGTAGAATATAGATCAGAGGTAGAAGTTGTTGATGAGGGCACATTGGCAGTATTTATCAACATTGGAGAACCCACCATTGACTTTTTAGAAGACACTGTAGACTTGGAAGGGTTAATGCTTCTGAATTTCTTAGTGAAGTTACCGAATTTCTTGGATATTTCACCAGAGGAGATATTCGAAACAATTGAACCATTCAACTGACGTGATGGTAAATGAGCAGGAGGAGGAGGGGGTGGTGGTGGTGGTGGTGGTTGTAGAGAGGGCTGCATCCCTGTTACTGGCACATTCAAACCAAGAACATTTGGGTTTTCAGCAGGCGTTGGATGGTGTTTTTCGAGGTGTTTCTTGCTATCCGTAGGAGGAAGAGATCGTGATGAAAATGAGCTCTCTATTGATGCCGTCAAGTGGTGTAAAGAGTCCGCCCCTAATAAACCACTTGAATTGAGACTGTACTTCTTATTGTTTTTCTCAAGTTTGTTCATACTCATGTTTTTATCACTTTTATCATTTGAGGGAAAAAATATGTCTAAGGTCAATGGTCAAGTTGAAGCTACTGCTATGCAATGTATCCTTAGATATTGTTTGTTTGTATTGTCAGAAGTTAGTCTAAGCAAATTAATGATGAGTATCTGGTACCTTAAACGGATCTAATGTCAAGGTCAAGTTGGAGTACCGATCTAACACAATAAGATTAAAAAAGAGCGATACGCTAGCCTGTCTTGGTGAGACATGACAGGAAAAATAATCATTTTTTAACTTTTCAGATTGAAACATATTCTAAGCAGGATTCTCTACCAATATATTTACCAATTTATTCTTTTGCATGATGTAATCTTCCAGAGCGAGTAAGTGAACCAGGGGTCGTCGGTCCATCAGAATTTATAGGGGAAAAAGCGCAGGGAAAAAGCAGCGGGTAAAACAGAGCATGACAGAATTCAGGCGAGCTGGGGAAGTGAGCAGTGAGCACTGAGCAGTGGGCATTCAGTGGGCAGTTGGCCCTGGGCCAGGGGGTGACTTGAATTTGATCCATTCCCCCCGACCCCCTGCCCCGGGCTCCCGCGATCAACCGTTGAAGTTTCACGCCTGGCTAGTTATACTTCTTTACGGCAAGTTATAATAACAGGTTGCTAGGATAGAAATATGGACCTACACTATGAAATGTCATAATTAATAATTAAATGAATGTTTGGAATAAAGCTAAACAAGTAGTAGGTAACTATACAAAGTATAATGAGACAAGCGTAATAGAATCATCAGTCATCAGTCATCAGTCATCAAAGTTTTGGCGGAGTTCTGTAGTACCTCACTTATAATACACATATCAACTGACACATATATGTAGATTTTTTCACTCATGGTAGTATCGGAGATAAAGCACACATATGGCTCTCATAACATGGCACTGATTTGGGAGAAAAAAAAATACAGAGGAAGACACAAAAGATCCAAAAATAAAAAATAAAATATAATATCATAAAAAGAAAATGGGCTCACTTATAGAAGCATTCACTAAACAGCTTCCTTCAAGGACACGATTTTAGCGACGTCCGAAGTTTCAAAATCATCACCACCAGAGTGTTGGTTTAGGGCAGCACTGGTGCCAACAATATCTTGACCATCTTTGTGACTTGGCATAAAGATGACTTTTGAATTAGCTGATTTGGCCATATTTTGCATGGCATCCAAGTATCTGATTTGCATAGCGGGTTTAGAAGCTAAAATATCTGCTGCTTTTCTCATCAACTTAGCACTTTCAACTTCTGCTCTGGCTTGAATGATCTTGGATTCACCAATTCTTTTCGCTTCAGCTGCCATGGACAATGACTTGGAAACAGTTTCAGGTAAAATCAATTCTTTGATCAACAAACTCTCAATTCTCACACCCCATGAGGCGGCAGTATCAGATATAATTTCTTCAATCGATAGTGCAATCTCTTCTCTTCTTTCTATAACATCTTGTAAATTACGAGCACCAACAACTTGTCTTAAGGTTGTTTGAGTTCTTTCTCTCAAAGTTTCATCGATGTCTGAAACTGTGAAATGAGCAGTATGTGGTTCAACGATTTGGAAGTACAAGACACTTGAAATTGCAACCGAGACATTATCCTTAGTGTAACTGGCTAGAGTTGGGATCTGCATAGTCTTCAACATCACATTCGTTTTGAAGAGTTTCTCAGATAATGGATTAACCTTGATTAGACCAGGATCAACAGATTTGTACAATTGTCCGAATTTAGTAACCAAACCAACATAACCTTGCTGCACATCTTTATAAGGATTTGGAAAACAGAAACAACATGGAATCAATCCTAATTGACCAAAACATGAACCAACAGAGTTAACAAAGGATCCATAGGCACCATTATCTGGCGTTGGCCATTCGAAAGCAAAAGGAATTTGAATTTCTTCTCTTGATTTGGGTTGTTTTGTGACAATAAACCGCTTTCCATCAAAATTATGAGCTTTTTTTTGTTGGGAAATTTCCTCGGTGGTGACATCATCATCTAAGGAAACTGGGTGGTCAGCGTAAGAAGTAGACATTGCAATGTGATATATAATTTGTTG
The DNA here is from genome assembly GCA_030579435.1 of Ogataea nitratoaversa. NCBI lineage: Eukaryota > Fungi > Ascomycota > Pichiomycetes > Pichiales > Pichiaceae > Ogataea > Ogataea nitratoaversa. The sequence continues at coordinate 96,927 of JAKTQZ010000048.1, forward strand.
TTTGATTTATGATTTTAGAATTATATCAATAGAATTCGGATACCGTTTCGGGGTTAATTAAAAGAGGAAATGGGCACGCTTTTATAGACTATGATCTGCTCTTAAAAATCAAATTGCAGTGCAGAAGGAGGCTCTGGTAGTGAGTGATGAGTAAAAATTCAAAAATATACTGATTTGCAGATAAGAGATAATAATATACGAGTCGTGTCTGTTCTAATAAAGTACATATGGGGGGGGACCAATTACGCCATTTTTACGAATTGACCCCAGTAAAGTTAACGGTCCACACGTTTAAAGTTTACTTCACTTCCAAAATGATAGCTTTGGAAACAAAGATTGCTACTATGCCACAGATTTCAATAATACAAAAGTAGATTTATGTTGACGATTCCATATAAGTGAATTTGAAACCGTTATGGTATTTATAGCTTTCAACATTGCTAATATAAGGTAGGGATAAATCTGATATACTCCATATATTATAAAGTAGACATATATATACATATATGTGAAGTTTGGTTTTGTCCATGGATCTTTACGAAGCCCGGGACGATACCAAGATGTATATACTATATAATATATTATTGTAATATGATAGTTAATTATATTGTAATTAGCTAAGATAAGTAGTTGTTATAGTTAGTGGTTATATTAAGTAATGTAGACGAAGGGTTCCAAGTATCGTAGATACAGTTA
>JAKTQZ010000049.1:0-91319 GCA_030579435.1 Ogataea nitratoaversa
AAAGAAGTCGATCCTAAATTTGCACAATTTTTAACAGAGTTAGAATCATTGCCAGAAGGTAGCGAATTAGATATCAAAAATGATGAAATTGATGCTCACTTAGCTGACAAGTAACTTTTCTTTCTCTTGTGCTACACCCCCCCCACTTTGTACTTCCTAAACCGAAAGAACGAGCGATTATAGAATTTACCCCACAATAATGAATATAGAATATAAGTCGTTAAAAATGTTTATAAGTTATATAGAAGGTCATCGACCAACTAAATGACTAAACTAAGATACATGATCAAGAAACTACATACACAACAAATACACACAAAATATATTCATAAATTTACACAACTACTGAGCATCTGACAAATTAGCATTCCCATTAACAACAGGAGAACCACCGTTCACTGGTTGTTTTGAATCTTGTGATAAGTTAACTGAATCTGAACTACCACTGGATGTACCACCACTAACAGTATTTGGAATAACATTGAGAGGATTTGAGATGCTGTTGGTACTAGATAAAGGAGTGTTGCTGCTACTGTGATTAGAAACGACCCCTGAACCAGGCTGAGGAGAAAATCTGGTTGTTATGGAAGTATTCACCTTTTTCTGTTGCAGTAACTGTCCTTGTCCTTGTCCTTGTCCTTGTCCTTGTGTCTGGGCTTGTCCTTGTCCTTGTCCTTGTCCTTGTGTCTGGGCTTGTCCTTGACCTTGACCTTGTGTTTGGGCTTGTCCTTGACCTTGACCTTGTGTTTGGGCTTGTCCTTGTCCTTGTGTTTGGGCTTGTCCTTGTCCTTGTCCTTGTCCTTGTCCTTGTGTCTGGGCTTGTCCTTGTCCTTGTCCTTGACCTTGTGTTTGACCTTGACCTTGACCTTGACCTTGACCTTGACCTTGACCTTGACCTTGACCTTGACCTTGACCTTGACCTTGACCTTGACCTTGACCTTGACCTTGTGTTTGACCTTGACCTTGACCTTGACCTTGACCTTGTCCTTGATGTTGCACCTGCTGTGAAGATTGCAAGTCAGCTTGATTTTGACCTTGTTGTTGCTGAACTTGCTGAACTTGCTGGGATTGATGGGATTGTTGTCGAACTTGCAATTGTTGCTGTTGCGTTGCTAAGTTTCTGAGAGCCTTTTGTTGCTGTTGAGGAGTAAACTTTTTAAGTGTTTGATGTTGTTGTGGTGTTAAGCTATTGATGAGTTGTTGAACAGTTGGCGATGAAAGTTGTATATCGTTAACTGCTCGTTGTTGCGGTTGTGGACTCTGAGAATCCATTGGCTGCTGCTGCAACTGTTGTTGTGGTAGTGATGGAGATTGGGATACTTGTTGTTGTTGTTGTTGTTGTTGTTGTTGTTGTTGTTGGGATGGAGATTGTGAATGTTGCTGTTGTCGTTGTTGCTGCTGCTGGATGAATTGTTGTCTTCTCTGCTGCTGTTGCACTTGCTGAGCCCTTATAACTTGGACCTGTTTCCTTTGCTGAGGAGTTAAGTTAGGGTCATTGGCATATGCAGCCAGTTGTTGTGGAGTTAAAGGTTGTTGTTGTTGCGGAACTTTAGATAAAGGAGTTTCCATCTGAATTGCATTGATGTCACCGGATACTGGTAACTGCTGATGCGGAGGAACTGGTGTATGCGAACTTCCCATAATCTGTTGCACTTGTCCGTCATTTGGAGACAACGTCCGATGTGAATTTTGTGGAGTTTGAGGAACTTGGATAGGTTGCTGTTGCTGCTGATGAAGATGTGCTTGCCCTACAGAAGCTGTATTTTGATTAGCAACCTGCGCAGTTGCCTGCGCAGCAGCATTTCTATTCTGGGTTTGCTGGTAATTCGCCAAATAAGCCACAGCTAACCGAGTCACTTGCTCTTTAGCTAGGTTTGGATTTTGGCTTTGAATTTGGTTAATGATGGCAGATACTTGTGAAGTAGTAAAATTGACCCTTGGAACCGGTCTCTGCTGTTGTGGTTGTGATTGAGCATGACCCTGATGTGGAGACATCCCATGATGAGGAGGGGGAGTTGGGGTGGCCATAGCATGAGGAGGGGACGTCAGCGACATCTGTTGTGGTTGCGATTGAATTTGATTCTGTGACTGAGGCGGGACTAGCTGCTGACGAGATGCCATCCTTTGAAGTGGAACCTGCCCAAAGCTAGGGGATGAAGAGTTGGAATTTAACATTGCTTGTTGTGTGACGGGTGTAGTAACAGGAGAGTTCATAGCAGAAGAGCCAGAGTTAGCAGGATGCCCAACTCGGGATTGTTGTTGCTGTTGTTGCTGCTGCTGCTGCTGCTGTTGTTGTTGTTTTTGTAATAATTGTTTCTGCCTTTGCAAATGCATCAATTGCTGGATTTGTTCCGGGGTATAAGGAATACTAGGCGTGGATGAACGAGATTGTCCATTACCGTTTGGATATACTTGCTGGACACCAGCAGATGGGAAACCTGCTTGGACCATGCCCTGTTGACTAGCATTTTGTAACGGCACTTGTTGTTGCCCTGGAGACCCATTCATCACTTGTTGAGGTAAGCCGCCATTTGACAATGGTCTACCGTTACTCGAAGGAACAGAATTTGGAATAGAGACATTTTGTGCAGCATTTGGCATTTGACCTGGGACAGCTTGTAACGGTAATTGACCATTCGGTAGTCCCCTTGAGGCTGGCGGAACTTGAACTCTTCTATTGACATCAATCTGCTGCTGTTGTGGTTGTTGTTGTTGCTGTTGCTGTTGCTGTTGCTTCTGCTGCTGTTGCTGTTGTTGTTGTTGTTGTTGTTGTTGTTGTTGTCTTGGGTTAACAGGAACTCTCAGTCTCGGGTAATTACCATTATGATTGCCTTGGGCATATGCTTCTTGAATTGCCCTATCTCTTTCATATTTGAGAGTTGCCAATTGTCCAGGAGTTGGAGTATCCATTCTCTTATCGTCAGCATTACCTTTTCTAGCCTGCTGCGAAGGTTTCTGTACACTTTCACGTTTCTTCATTAGCTTTCGCATGGCATCGAACATAGAACCCCATCTTAATCTTCTATGACCTCTTTGAATGGATTCTATACCTACACCCAATGGAGATATACGTCTCTTAGTTGTAGATTGCGCCCTATGAGCAGCCTCTAACCAATCTTTAGCAGCAACTGCGTAGACACCTCTCATGTCAGAAAACTGGAACTTATCATTCAATTGAATGTATCGCTCAAAACATTGCCAAGGAGTTCTTCTTTCAATATTAGAAGTATAGCTGTGGGTAGGCTTTGGTGAAAGATGAGCTGAGATTATACTCCAGTTGAATGAGAACTCAGTGACATATCTTATCAAATATTTATCATCTTGTGGCAGCCAAATAGTCGGAATACGCAATTCTAGATTTCTAATTGATGGAGGAGTTGGGGGTTTCAAAATATTAAAACGTCTGTAGTTGGAAGAGAAAAGACCTTTTTGGTAAGAAACACTATGCTTTTCTACCTCCTTCTGTTTTTTGAAAAATATTTTTTCCCATTCTGCTTCTTCATCAAAGGGCGGCAACATGGCAGATATATGCCCATATTGATACTTTTCAACTATATGATCTTTTTCCTTTTCATTGAAAGGCATGAATGCTGGTAGGTTTGTAATGATTGTAAGTTCTGTTTTATTGAACTTATGCAAGTCTGCAAATAATTTGAAAGGCTGCTCAGAATCTGTTTCTTTTTTCGCTTTTTCATAGTCTTCCAGCGTGAATGTTGGTAACGATTTCACAATAATCTCTTTGGATGGGTCTGTTCTTTTCAATAAAAGACTAACATCAATTGAAGCATCTACTTCAGCCTCGTTTGTTTCAGACTCTTTGTGGTCTTGTTGTTGATGACTAGTATATGACTTGTCTTTGTTTTCGCTCTCAACTTCGCCTGTTTTCTGTGTGCCAGATCCTATTTCATCAACCAGATTCTTTGCTGTTTCGGTCTCTAATTTATCCATGGTTCCATCGGTGTCTTTATCTTTTGTGAGATCTAAATCTTTGGAACCATTCGAAACTACATCCAAAGTAGTTAACTCATCAACAATGTCCGTTGCTGAAACACTGGAGTTTAGAAATGTAATTTCCTTTCTTTTGACACAACATACTTTACCATATGTCCAATAGTCCATAACAGCTTGAGCCAAATAATAACTTTGAGCCTGTTGAAATTTACGTTCTTGTCTAAAGTCCATTGACAGCCATTTCATTTCAGACAAAAGATAATCCCAATGAGTTTTCTTTCCTGCCGCTAAAAAGGGATCGACAGTCCTTTTGGGCTGTCTTAATGCCCAACTATGCTTTCTTTTCAGTTCTTCCATTCGAGAATATAACACTGACACTTTCCCTTCAACCAACGCTGTTTCATATGCGTCCGTTGTTATCGTTTTATGGGCCCTTAATAATAATTTGGCCAAATGCAAAGTTTGCTGATGGTAGTATAGCTCTGTCAAAGAGCGTGCTTCTGGAACTTTATGTGGCTTGGATTCGGGCATTAACATGACCATTAATTTATTCATATCCACGTTTTCGTAATCCAAAGTTCTTCTGGTCTTTTCATCAACTCTTTTAGGCTTTTTGTTTTGCGCATAAGAATGAATCAAAGCTGATAATGTTGGACGATCACCTGGAACGGTTTCAATGTGCATCTTTGTGACAGTTTGATGCTGTTGAACAGGTTTCGGTTGCTGCTGTTGTTGCTGCAATGCTGTATGAGGACTTGATTGTGAAGTTTGCACAGGAACGGAAGATTGCTGAAGCTGCTTCTGCCCGGTATTTGATGTCTCAGAAAGAGGTATACTGCTGTCTGGTGGTCGCGTAGCGGATGACTGAGCCGGTATTGATGCTTCATCATTTTGTTTACCTTGTTGCAAATTATTAGGCTGTGACTGTTGAACCTCTGGGGTTGAATTCTGATCAACTTTCTGAATTTTTCGTGGAGGTTCTTGTTCTTCTCTATTTTGATAATTTGTTTCAACTAAACTCGAATGATTTGCTTGCTGTTTAATCTCCATCGGGGTTTGTGAGATCTGTTGCTGAGAACCAGAGGGCGAGCTAGCAGGTCGGAGGGGAGGCAACCGCTGTTTCTGTGCCGGTGTTGGTTGCTTTGATTGTGCTGTTTGTTGTGCGTTCTGTTGCTGCGATTGTCGACTTTGTTGTTGTAGTTGTTGAGGTGGAGACGGTCTTCTGTGCTGCTTTTCGTGCGTTAATATTGAAATATTGAATTCATGCCCATTTTCCAAATCATTTTTTTCCAAGAAAGCCATAAGCTTGTCTTCTATCTGTAAAACCTGATCATTGGAGATCGGTAATAGTGGTAATCTGGAAACACAGTAAAGTTCAGACAACTTTCTCTTTCTGTCTTTGATAATATTACTACAATCTTGCCGTCTCTTCTCAATTGACTCAAGCCTAATTCTGTCCATTGAATATTGCTAAATTAATATGATGATGAAATAAAAATTGTTAGTATATCTCGATTGAAAAACATTTGAAATAAAAACGCGGTGATATATTTTGAAAGGTACATACCGGTTGGTGACCATTTGTGGAAGCTGCTGTGTTTCCTTCTGAGGACATTGTTGTAGGATACTGAAGCTGTATACAAATTGAGCCTCTAGTCAAGATGATAAGTTATTCCCAATGCGTTTCAGGTAGTTCAATCCCGTTTTACCCTGGTTGTTTGTATACAAAGGTAAACAAAGATTGGTAGTGATTCAAAAGAAAGGGTAGTGTGTCTTCCAATGCTGAAAGATTCAGAGGGCAACTGAAATGAAGTGTAATTGCTGTATTCGGTGGAATATACAGTTATAATGTATCTGTATCAGGGATGATAAGAGTTTTAAGAATACCTATGACTATATATAGGTATATATATATATAAATGATTGATAGATTAATAAAACTGTAATATTCACCGTGTCTTTGGGCCCCAGTTGTACAAGTTTGGCCATCAACTAGCTGTCGTTGCCAGTTATCGGTTTCTGGCCCAGTCAAAATTTTCCTTTCCTCTCGCCAAATTCCAAAAAGTGCGAATTGGATTTTGGAGATCTTTTGTTCTTTTGGTGACTACACATCGCTACACAGGAAGAGGTATAAGGCTGGCAGTGCATGCCATCATGTGACTTTGATAATGGCGTTTAGTTCGAGTTTTTACTGTTTTCAGTTTACAGTTCTAAGGTTTGTTTGATAATAATGTATCCCGAGTTCATTTGATAAATAATCAAAATCTACTACATTACTTCACTATCCTTACCATCATAAAATACTCACGCTTCCCAAAAGATCATAAATCATTTCGACTGACTAATACAACAGCCTTCCTTCTCCATCTTCTTGTTCTTGTGAATCTAGAAATGGAATCTCTTATTTGAGGGTCTTCCCAGCTGGTATTGTAGTATAACCAACCATCCGAGTTCTGTTTCCTATTGAACACTAAATCAATCTTCCATTGCTCATCCAACCATTTCCATTTACATTTGTCATCCGCGAGGTTTGGTATTACCGGAAACTGGAAACTACTCATATTAGGACAACACTCAATGAAACTTTCATTTGTATAAGCTGCTCTTTCAAATGGAAGCATTAAATTCGTCCAACCCATTCCGATCCACCTTCTTTGGTTCTCAAGAACACTGAACTCCAACACCTTACCGTCTTTACCTTTGGATTCAATGATCTTGAAATCGGTCAAATACGATAACTCTAAACTCTTATCAATCAACGAAAATTCCAATCCTGTAATGAACATGGCCACTTTTCGTATAAGTACACTTCTCCAAAGTATCATTCTGATTGCTACTGACCAAGATGAATTATAAGTAAGTAGAATAACCCCGGAAACTAATAAGAATGTGTTTGCATCGAAGAATCTCTTCATAAAAGTGATATAAACTGGAGTACATAACACCAAATTGAAAAAGAGTCTCATTTTGTCTTCTTTTTTCATGCGAGAAAAAATCTCAAATGGCTTGATGTAGAATTCAAATCTTGCACTCATGTTGTTGACTGTATCCAATATTTCCTCCAATGTTGGCGGATGGTCGTGTGATTTTGAATCCTCCACTATAGTCTTCAAAAACCATATTGCCCCACATATTCCAAGTGATATTATGAAGGGGAGTGCAACTATGCTTACAAAAGACCAATGTAACACAATCATTATGTATAATGCAATGGCAATAAAGCTTTGATGAGGGTCATTATTTGTCCATGTCAAAAAAGATAATATTCTATCAAGAATAATTATCATAGGAAATGCACTATAGAGGGATGAGGTTATTCTTGGTCCAGTATTTGACAGTAGTGCAGGGCCCTTATGCTTCGAGAATGAATATGTTTCTTGCACAAATTTGGCTCGAATTGATTTTTTTCGATGATCTGGTGTATTTGAATCTGTACCCTTCAAATATGGAGGCATTCTTACAAGTTTGTATAAATATGGGTAAATCAAAGTAGCAATCAGCCTTCAGAGGAGTAGTACACAGTTGGTATAATCACAGAGATATGTAATTTGCAAAAAAGTGTTCACAATGTTGGACTTGTTGATTTCACGTTTGTGACAAGTTGAATAATTAACAGGGATGGAATATAGGAAGAGAATTGTAATGCAATTGTGAATCTATCTAAGAAGTAGATCACTATCTCACGCTCTTTGATAATAGATTGAAGAGAGTTGGTGGGGTTAATGACACGTAACTAATATATGGCAGAAATGACAGTGGCGAAAAGCGTTTGCTTGAATCTTTCGTTTGTTTAAGCATCCTAAGGAGTAAATGAATATGGGTCTTTAAACCAAGCCTTGATTCACAGCTGTGTAGAATCACAGTTCAATAATTCGATCATCCCAAACTTTACGTTATTTATAAAATGTCAACAGAGAAAGGGGTTCAAGAACCAAAAGTGGAGGAAACTGCCAAAACAGTCAAAACATTAGAAGAGGATGATGAGTTTGAAGATTTTCCAGAAGACGGTAAGTACCCAAAGCAATTATTAGTATCTCTTATATTATTGACTGTGACAAATACTAACATTTAAGTCATATTTTTGGACACAATTGCAGACTGGACTGAAGATCAATCATTAGGAGCCATACAGCAGGATCATTTATGGGATGAAAGTTGGGACGACGACGACAATGAAGATGATTTCACAAGAAGATTGAGGTAAGTTTTTACAAAATTATCCCATGAATTAATTGAATACAATAAATACTAACGTGATTTTAAATTTATTTTAAATTATCGCCCTTATATAATATAGTGAGGAGATAAAGAAGAGTTCTGCTTAAGTCAAGCCAGGAAGAGGATAGTTTGTTTTCAAGTGACACTTTTTGTAAAATAGTTGAGATTTGGGTACAAAGTAGTTCTAGCACTTTTCTGCTTTTCACCACTTTTCATTTTAAATAGCTTATGTCGATACGACAAAGAAACGTAACTTATACCTGTGTGAGCCATATAGATAAATCATAATACTATAGTTCGTAGATTGATTTGAGTAAATTATCCAGAGAACAGCGGGTTGAGCGACGATCGTCGATCGACGATTTTGCTACAAGGAAAATTAGCTTGTAAACTTACGAATCTCTAGTGAGGGTGGCAAAATGAGATACAGGTCCAGTAAAGTGTGAGATGGCTTTCTACAATGCTCAGGCTTTTATTTAATCATATAACATTAGATTCAGGAACAATCAATCCTCTCTGTACCCAAACGAGACGCTAATAAATACCCAATCACAAAGAATGTCGACTCTCGAGGACCTTGAAAATAACCAGGAGCTTGAAATTGACCAGGAAATTTTAAGCTCTTCTACGGGTGATATTGTCAATAGAACCAAACTTCTAGACAATGAAATCAAATTATTCAGATCAGAACTGCTAAGACTTCAACATGAAAAGTCAGTGATGTTGGAAAAGATCAAAGACAACAAAGATAAGATTAAGAATAACAAACAACTACCGTATTTAGTGGGGAATGTAGTTGAATTACTAGATATGGAGGCAGAAGAAGGTGCAAATGCTGAAGGTTCAAATGTCGATTTGGACTCAACTAGAGTTGGAAAATCGGCAGTCATCAAGACTTCTACTAGACAAACGGTGTTTTTGCCATTGATAGGTTTGGTGGAACCAGAAAAATTGAAACCAGGAGATTTGATTGGTGTTAATAAAGATTCGTATCTAGTCTTAGATACTTTACCAGCAGAATATGATTCCAGAGTGAAAGCTATGGAAGTCGACGAAAAACCGACTGAAACATATGCAGACATTGGTGGCTTAGATAAACAAGTTGAAGAATTAGTTGAAGCTGTTGTGTTGCCAATGCAACAAGCTGAAAAGTTCAAGAATTTGGGTATCAAAGCGCCTAAAGGTGCATTGATGTATGGTCCACCAGGGACCGGTAAGACGCTACTAGCTAGAGCATGTGCTGCTCAATCCAATGCTACCTTTTTAAAGTTGGCTGCTCCTCAATTAGTTCAAATGTTTATTGGTGATGGTGCTAAATTGGTTCGTGATGCTTTTGAATTAGCTAAAGAGAAGGCCCCAACTATTATTTTTATTGATGAATTGGATGCCATTGGTACCAAGAGATTTGATTCAGATAAGAGCGGTGATAGAGAAGTGCAGAGAACCATGTTGGAATTATTGAATCAACTAGATGGTTTCGGTTCTGACGACAGAGTCAAAGTTCTAGCGGCTACAAATAGAGTTGATGTTTTAGATCCGGCTTTGTTGAGATCCGGTAGATTAGATAGAAAGATTGAATTCCCATTGCCATCTGAAGAAGCTAGAGCTCAAATTCTACAAATTCACGCAAGGAAGATGACAACCGATGATAACGTTAATTGGTTAGAACTAGCAAGATCAACCGACGAATTCAATGGTGCGCAGTTGAAGGCTGTCACGGTTGAAGCTGGTATGATTGCCTTAAGAAATGGTCAAGCTGTGATCAGGCATGAGGATTTTGTTGAAGGTATTGGTGAAGTGCAAGCTAGAAAGAGCAAGTCTGTGTCGTTCTACGCCTAAGTGTATATTATGTTAATCTTCCTGCCTTTTGTTATTATGCATCAACAATTTGAATTTTTTTTCATTTCACTAGAAACACCAAAAATATTTTACGTCAACTGTAAATACTGTTTGTAATACTTATTATTGATTGAAACGCTACTTTAATCATACAAAAATATCTTACCGCTCAATCCACTCACAGCAACAGTACTCGTCTCCTGAGGATGCGCATCAATGCAACTGATAGGTTGACTATCAACTTTCAACCTACTGACAACATTAGTTGATTTCCAGCTCCAAAAATAAATGGCCCCGCTTGAATCACCACTCATTAAGTTTTTACCATCAGGAGTAAATTGTAAGCCAATTGCATAACCTGCAGAATTATGTCCCATAAAAGTCTTCCTTTTATTCTTCTTAAATCCTTCATGGGACTTAGCATGAAATGTCAATACAGAATTATCCATTGATTGTGCTACAAAATATTTCCCATTAGGATGAATCTTAAGAAATGGCATCGAATGCTGCTTAGGGTCAGCTATTTGCTTGATAGGCATATTGATTTTCAGATTCCACACTAATAATGATTTATCAGAAGAAGAGCTAACAAAACTTTCATTATCGTTTATAAATTCCAAGTAGTTCAATGGACCCATGTGGTGATCATATGTTTGAATAATTTCACCTGTCTTGATGTCATAATGTTCAATTTTTTTGTTAGACAAACCAACGAGAAATTCATTCTCATCTTTAGGATTGAACTTCACAACGTTTGGAGTTGCCTGAAGTCTGACCTTGAATTTACATTCGCCTGTTTCTGTGTCCCATAATTTGACGAATTTATCATATGAACAACTCAAAAATAGTGAACCGGTTGAGTTGAATTGAACATATTTGACGGGTTTCGTATGCCCATAGTATCCTCGCAGCAGCTTTCTTTTATGATAGACGTCCCATAATTTTATTTTGTTGTCATTGCCACAGGACAATAAAAGATGTCCACTTCTAGGTAAGAATTGTAATGCTTGAGTACCCTTTGTATGACCTTCAAATGTATGTATCTTCTTTTTGGGCACGTAACATTCTTGAGACCCAGCTATCTTATTTAACTTTGCTTTCATATCATCTGGTATATGCATGTATGTTCTACCATTTGAGTCCAGAACTGACGTGCCGTAAAATTCCGTTGTCTCAGGTCTTTTTTCTGTTACTTCTTCTTCTTCCGACACATCATCGTCAGCCAATTCTTCTTGTTCTTCCTGTTGCTCATATTGATAATCATCTTCAGATGATTCACTATAGCTCGCCCATGGTCCTTTATAAGAGGCTTCACCGTCTACAACTGACGGATTGCCTTTCGGCTTCCGCTGTCTTTTGATACGCTGTGAATCAGGTTTAGAAGCTTTCATGGATCTGAACAAAGTATGATTACCGCCTTCTTCATCAACCTGTTCACCATATTTCTCGTACAATCTTTTATTTGTTTTGAATTTCAACGTATCCACTATTTCCTCTTGCACATAACCCGTTATTGTCCGTTTGGTCCTTGATTCATACAATGAGACCTCTGATTGCGGTTCAGTCCTCTGTTGTACGTGAACATCAGGACTTGGCTGAACCTTTAGCAAATTGAGGTTTGTCACTGAATAGTCATTAGTGTCATCGTTGCCACTCGAGTCTGAGTTATATTCGGTCAGTAGAGGCATATTTGATGATTACTTCTCACCTACACGGAGACCCTATAAATAATCCAGTAAAAGACATTTCAACGAGAAGGGATTTTTTGAAGAGAAATATATTTATGGCGATGCAAAACATTCAGTAGATTTTTCAAAAAAATAAAAAATGAAATGAAAGCAAAAAACATTAATGAATTGAGACCTTTTCAGTTAATGACATCAGTACTTACCCCATCAAATAAAGATACTAGATACAGACGATAATAATAGTTGATTTTAAGGGTGAACAAATAAGTTAATTTTTGATTATGTCCAAAAGAACCAAAGAACAAGCAGAACAACAAGAACAAGAAGAGTCAGATCTGGATGTCTCTTCCAGTGACGAGGAAGAGTTAAATGAGGACGAACAAGAACACGAAGAAACAGTTGATGTCGATTTTGATTTCTTTGACTTAAACCCAGAGGTTGACTTTCATGCAACAAAGACATTTGTGAGACAACTTTTCGGTGATGATTCAGTCTTCTTTCCCCTATCTGAACTTGCAGATTTTATATTGAAAGAGAATCATGTGGGAACAACAATCAAGACTGACGGGAAAGAGAGTGACCCATTTTCCATCTTATCTGTTATTAACTTGACCGATAACTTGAGTAATCAAGCCATCAAGCCCTTAGTTACATATTTCACCGAAAAGACCTCCAAAAACACACAATTCAACCTACTCATAAGACAGTTATTGAGTCCAAAGTCGAAATTCAGAACAGGCTTGATAATCAGCGAAAGGTTGATTAATATGCCTGTGCAGATAGCTCCGCCCTCCTATAAAATGCTTCTAGAAGAAATGGAAAACTCACAAATTGCAGATAAGGAATATAATTTTGACTATTACTTAATACCTTCAAGAGTTTACAAAATGGTCACATCTACAATTGATCAAGAAATAGAGGAAGAAGAGGGAAATAGATCATCAAAAAGATCGAAGAAATCTAGAGAGCAACTGGATGAATATGATTACTTTCACTATGAAGACGAAGTTCTTGAGAAGAATGCCCTTCACTATGGCTATTTCGATTTCACGAACCAGAACACCGAAACTGATTCTAGAAGAGTGTTCAACGACTATGGTATCGATCCTAAGCTGAACTTGATTTTGCTCACCAAAAAAGCGTTGGTTAGTGCCGTGAACCAGATGGTTGAAAAGTTTCCACCTTATTGAACGGGATTCAAATATACCCCTGGTGATTTGTATATTGCAGTCAGATCTTCTCTTTGATCTATTATTAGATTTTTACTTCTGTTTTTCTGTGTATGGTTTGAATGATTTTGGATCATGTTCTGTTTGTTTCATGTAGCTAGGTCAAGTCTGGTTAGTTATAACTGTCTAGTTCATGAGATCTACCGCCTAAGGTTTGTAAAATAATTGTCTTGACTGCACTCTCTAACCTAGCTCGCGATCGAGAGTCGCATCGATCGACTGTTACCCGGGGACTCATGATAATGATGACCCGTTTTTCAAAATAGCAGACAATTCAAGGGAGTATTTTTTTTATTTGTAAAGAAGAAGGAAAATCAGTGTCTACGATCTTGATCTACAATAATCATTACTTGTTAAATCATTTGCGTGGCATGTTCATTCTTAAAACTTATAACCAAACACCAGAAATATTTATTTGTATATAGCTACTTCAAAACTGCTAAGCAACAATGAAAGAAACAGTCGTTGATGTTTCTCCAAAATGTATTTCTGGTTTAGAGTTTGGGGCACTTTCTGCTGCTGATATTATAGCACAGTCTGAAGTTGAAGTCTCGACTAGAAACCTATTTGACCTAGATCGGGGAAGAATTCCTGTTAAAGGTGGTGCGCTAGACACTCGTATGGGTATTTCTTCCAAGTCGGGTGAGTGCCAGACCTGCCGTGGTACGTTGAACACTTGTCATGGCCATTTTGGCCATATCAAATTGGCTCTGCCTGTTTTTCATGTGGGCTATTTTAAAGCTATAATGCAAGTGCTGCAAACCATTTGTAAGTCATGCTCTGCCGTTTTATTGAATGAGGCCACAAAGAGACAGTTCATCAATGATTTGAGAAGACCAGGTATTGATAATCTGAGGAGAATGAAAATATTAAAGAAGATACAAGATCAAGCTAAGAAACAAAGAAGATGTTTACATTGTGGTTCTTTAAATGGTGTTGTCAAAAGAGCCGCTGCAGGAGCTGGTCCAGCTGCTTTAAAAATCATCCATGATACATTTAGATGGATCGGTAAGAAAGGTGCCGATGAGAAATTACAATGGGATGAAGATTTCAATAACTTATTTGATACAAACCCAGATCTGGAGAAATTCTTCAAGAGGTGTTTTGACGATTTGAATCCTTTGAAGGTGTTGAACTTGTTCAAACAGATCATTCCTAGTGACTGTGAGTTATTAGGTATCGACCCTCTCAAAGGAGGTAGACCCGAAATGTATATATGGAGATACTTACCTGCTCCACCTGTTTGTATCAGACCTTCTGTTGTTATGTCTGATAGTAACACTTCCAATGAAGATGATTTAACAGTCAAACTTACAGAGATTGTTTGGACTTCTTCCATGATAAGAGCAGGTATTGAAAAAGGGATTTCAATCAATTCTTTAATGGAGCAATGGGATTATCTACAATTGGCCGTTGCGATGTACATTAACTCCGATTCTGCTTCTCCATCAATGTTGTCTGGAGGAGGAGGTAGTAAATCAGCCAAACCAATTAGAGGGTTCTGCCAAAGATTGAAAGGTAAACAGGGTAGATTCAGAGGTAACTTGTCGGGTAAGAGAGTTGACTTTTCGGCAAGAACTGTTATTTCCCCTGATCCTAATTTGAGAATCGATGAAGTGGCAGTTCCTGAGAGAGTCGCCAAAGTGTTAACTTACCCTGAAATGGTGACAAGATACAACAGAAAGAAACTTCAAATCCTAGTTGGGAATGGTCCTGATGTTCACCCTGGTGCCAATTATTTAATAAAGAAAAATGAAAATGATGTAAAAAGAAATTTGAGATATGGTGATAGATATAAGCTGGCAAAACATCTGAGTATTGGTGACACAGTGGAAAGACATATTGAAGACGGTGATATTGTCTTGTTCAATAGACAACCATCGTTACATAGATTATCTATCCTGTCACATTTTGCCAAAATCAGGCCCTGGAGAACATTTAGACTTAACGAATGTGTGTGTACTCCATATAACGCAGATTTTGACGGTGATGAAATGAATTTGCATGTTCCACAAACAGAAGAAGCTAGGGCAGAAGCAATGAACTTGATGGGTGTGAAAAACAACTTATTGACTCCCAAATCTGGCGAACCAATAATTGCTGCAACTCAAGATTTTATCACTGGTTCTTTTTTGATTTCTGGTAAAGACTCTTTCTATGATAAAGCAACATTGACACAATTACTTGCAATGATGTCAGACGGTAATTCCCAATTTGACTTGCCGCCCCCAACAATTTTCAAGCCTTGCTATTTATGGACTGGTAAACAGGTCTTTAGTTTATTGATCAAGCCAAATAATAAGTCAAATGTTCTAATCAATTTAGATGCCAAAAATAAGACGTTTATCCCACCGTCAGCTGGACAGCCCAATGAAATGTCTCCAAATGATGGGTTTGTCATTATCAGAAACTCCCAAATATTGGCAGGTGTCATGGATAAGTCAACCTTGGGTGATGGTAAGAAACATTCTGTATTTTACACAATTTTAAGAGACTATGGTGCCGACGAGGCAGCTGCTGCCATGAACAGAATGGCCAAGCTATGTGCTAGATATTTGGGAAACAGAGGTTTTTCAATTGGTATTAATGATGTCACTCCAAGTGCAGACTTAAGGGGTAAAAAGGAAGATATGGTTGAATCAGCATATAGAAAGTGTGATGAATTGATCACTTTATTCAAGACTGGAAAGTTAGAAACTCAACCGGGTTGTAATGAGGAACAAACGTTGGAAGCCAAAATTGGTGGATTATTATCCAAGGTTAGAGAAGAGGTTGGTGAGGTTTGTATTAAAGAATTAGACAAGTCCAATGCCCCATTAATCATGGCAACTTGTGGTTCTAAAGGTTCCACGTTGAATGTGTCTCAAATGGTGGCGGTTGTCGGTCAACAGATTATCTCAGGCCATAGGGTGCCGGATGGGTTCCAGGATAGATCCTTACCTCACTTTTTAAAAAATTCCAAGACCCCACAATCAAAAGGTTTCGTTAGAAATTCTTTCTTCTCTGGCTTAACCCCTCCTGAATTCTTATTCCATGCTATTTCTGGTAGAGAAGGTTTAGTTGATACTGCTGTGAAGACTGCCGAAACAGGTTACACATCTCGTAGATTGATGAAATCTATGGAAGATTTAAGTGCGCAGTATGATGAAACAGTTAGAAATTCAAGTAACGGTATCGTTCAATTCAATTATGGTGGTGATGGTTTGGATCCGTTTGATATGGAAGGTGACGCCAAACCTGTTAATTTCAATAGATCATGGGATCATGCCTTCTTTACGACGTTAAAACATTCAGACAGATGTTTGTACCCATTTGAAATAAATAAATTAGTAGACAATGTCATTGATCCTTTAAAAAACAGATTGATCAGAGTTGATAATGTCGGTGAACTTGTCAGGCCCGCTGATTTTGATAAAATTGAGCACGTTGATAGACATGATGCCGAGAGGGACTTTTATGAATCCATTAGAGGGTTCATTTTGAAGAAAGCTGATGATTTAGCTAACATTAGAGAGGAAAGGGGTTTAGATTCATTAAGGGAAGAACCACAATTGGATATTGATTCTGATGACGTTCAAGAGATAATTGTTAATCAATTATCCAAGATTTCTGAAAGTATGGTAAAAACATTTTTGAATATCTGTTTGGCTAAATATTTGAAAGCTAAAGTTGAACCAGGAACTGCAGTTGGTGCTATTGGGGCCCACTCCATTGGTGAACCGGGTACACAAATGACGTTGAAGACTTTCCATTTTGCTGGTGTCGCGTCCATGAATGTTACTTTAGGTGTTCCTCGTATTAAGGAAATAATCAATGCATCTAAAGCTATTTCAACGCCAATTATCAATGCTGTTCTAGTGAACGATGACGATGAAAGAGCCGCCAGAGTTGTTAAAGGTAGACTTGAAAAAACATTGTTGGAAGATGTCACTTACTTTATTGAGGATGTCTATAAGGAAAATCAAGCTTACTTACAGGTAAAAATTGATTTGAATACTATCGAGAAATTGCAATTAGAGTTGAACATTGATCAAATTGCCACTGCCATCGTTAACGCTCCAAAATTGAAAATATCAAGAGGAGATGTTGCAATTGTTGGTAAAAATAGAATCCAAGTGTTAGTGAGTGAAATGAATAGTGACCACGGTAAACCTAATTCAAACAGATCCAGCGGGTCTAAAGAAATTGCAGCTTTAGCCGCAAGAGATTCTGATGAGAAAGAAAGATTAGAGAAATCGGCATTGTTCTTCAAGATGCAACAGTTGAAACGTGTTTTGACTAAAGTGGTTGTTAAAGGTTTACCTGACATCTCAAGAGCTGTCATTAACGTTAGAAATGACGGAAAGAAAGAATTGTTAGTTGAAGGTTACGGATTGAAATCCGTTATGGCCACAGATGGTGTGGTTTCTCATATGACCAAGACTAACCACGTTTTAGAGATATTTGATGTCTTAGGTATAGAAGCAGCAAGAGCTAGTATTATTGGTGAAATTGACTATACTATGAGTTCGCATGGTATGGCCGTTGATCCACGTCATATTCAATTGTTAGGTGATGTGATGACTTATAAAGGTGAAGTTTTAGGTATCACAAGATTTGGTCTAGCTAAGATGAGAGATTCAGTTTTACAATTAGCTTCTTTTGAAAAGACAACTGATCATCTATTCGACGCTGCTTTCTACATGAAAAATGATCTGGTGGAAGGTGTTTCTGAAAGAATCATCTTGGGCCAAACTATGAGTATTGGTACCGGGGCTTTCAAACTGGCAGCCAAGAGTAATGTTGGAAAGGGAAGCTTGAATGTGAAGAGTACGTTGTTTGAGGATTTATGCAATGGCGTGCTTTCTCCAGTTTCTATCAAGGTATAGGGTATTGTAACATTATTGTATTTTTTTTTCCTCCGTCTTTTTTTTGCATTATAGCATAATTCTAATTAATTATTTCTATTGATTTTACAAATGGTTCTCTAACTTAACTCGCTAACATCCCCTGTGATTACAACTCACGAGTTATTGACTCTTGTTCTTCATTGACCATCAACGGTATTTGGCTGAACAACTGTGTAGGACTACCACCCAGACTACAGTGACAACAAACACAGTAGCCACTTGCTGTGCTAATTGTAATATAAAGATTATCATAAATTTGTTATTCGCCAAGCTGTGAAAAACTGGCCTAAAAAAAACTGAAACATGAAAGCATTTAAAGGATATGTAATACATATTATATAATATAACCTTTAAACTTAAAGACTACGGAACCGACAAAAATCCAAAACAAGTAAAAAAAGCAACACGTAAAACAAACCTCAAAAGACAAACCTAAACACACCAAAATCTAACCAGACTTTAAGTGCAATAAAAAAACGAGTAACCAAACTGCCAATTCATAGCTCCATCTATTCTCTTCCGGGCCATGTTAAAGTCTTATCAATAATCAATAAGGCACCATTATCCATAAGTTCTATCCTTTCAATTTGTAACCATTCATCAACATCGTCCAAGCTTAACATGAACCCTTCATCTGTATTTTTCAATTGAATGTGGTTACCATTAAGTGTTTTCAAATTCGCAGATTTGCTGAAGTCACCCACTGATGAACCTTCAACTATATGGGATTCAACAAAATATCTGATATTAGAATTAGTGATTTCATCATTTCTGTTGAGGTCTTCAGTAACAGGAGTTGGAAACTCCCATGGCTTTTTAGATAATTGAGCAATCCCTTCGTTAGTTGGGGCAAAAATCAATAGCATTCCATTGTCTTTTTTGGAATTGATGTTATAGTCATCTGTAGACTCACATTTGTTGTATAGGTCGACCATATCACGCAGATAAGATGAAAATATTGTGAGGTCTTCGATTTGAGTCAAAGCGGTGGCTAATGAGCCTGATTTAACATCCGGCATTAATGTATATTTGAATTCTGGATCCTTCTCATAAACAATATCTGGAACAACTATTTGTTTATCTGCCTTATCATGACCCAAAACTTGTTGATCATGGTTCTTATTCTGATGAAGGTCAACATCAAAACTAAAGGTACGATCCTCATTGATCAACTGTAACAAGTAATCTTCATTCATCTGCAGGTTGATGTTTGCGCTATTCTTACCACTTCTTTTGACTTTACTTAATAAGTCGTCTTCATCAAAAACCAAATCAAAGGATGTGACGTGTTTTGCATCACGTTTGTTCAATTCACTAGTGTCATCTAGCACAAGATTAAAGTCATAAACATTTCTTGGATCTCTCTTGTGTAATTCAGAGTCGTCAGCAATAAACTTCAAATCATAGACATTCTTTGCATCTCTTTTGTGCAATTCAGAATCATCAATAACTAAGTTTAAACTATACACATCTCTAGAGTCCCTTTTAAACAAAACGGAATCATCTAAGACAAAATTGAGATTGGCAACGTTTTTGCTATCTCTCTTGTTCAAATTGCTTTCATCGATTATAAAGTTGAAATTAATCACATTCTTAGCATCTCTTTTTGATTTAAGCTTTAATAATGGATCATCGTCAATCTTTAAGTTGATATTATAGACATTCTTACCATCTCTCTTTAGTAGTACTTCGTCTAGGGTCTTGAAACCATTAAAAACGTTTTTGGCCTCGGTGGAAGCTATGAATAAGAGGATACTCGTCAAAGCTGCGGTATTAAACTTCATGGGTGTATCTTGATATAGTCGGCTGATAATAATACGGCTTATAAGTATTGCTATCTAACTGGCCAAGAGGTAAAAGAGAAAACATATTCAGTTGCTGTCGATATTTATTATATCAGATGCTTAAAAAGTAGAATGATGAGATAAACTTAAAATTCTAGCAGAAATGAAGGAATTTTGGTGGTGCACGGAGGTATGAATTTGTCTGTTTACAAAATGTGTAAGTTGACTTTACTATTATGATTTATCCAAAGAAATAAGGAACACAAGTAGATGGCAATATATATTCTGTTACGTTCTTAGCAGAAGTTGGTATCGCCTGCCTTGTTGATTTAAAAACTTCCAGCCAGAGATGTCAAGGGACTCCCATTTCAGCTACCCGCACATGCGCCAACCTAATCACATACTTTTTCAGGAAAGGTGGGAGGTAGACAGATTGCCTTTTGATGATATAGAGATCAACCCACATCACTACTACAACAACCATGAGAACATCTTGCAGCAGTTTCTGTCAACACCGGAAGACACAGACAATGATCTAAACATAATCAGTGGCAATAATCCCATGTTTAACTCGTCATACGCTAATCGTATCAAGGCGAAGAGTAAGAAACTGAATTGGAAAGATTTAGGATTAAGTGACATGCTAAGCGTCAAAGATCATGTCCCAGACCAGACAATTTTGGTGAAACCCACTTTTGGACCCGAGGAGCCATTGCAACGGGTAGATGGAGATATGCAGGCATCATTTGATCTTTCGAATCAGATTACGACGGCACTTGATGATGATGACGACGACCTGGATGGGGCCGGTGATGATCGGGACCTCAATAACAATAATGTAGATGAACAGGAAAGTTTTCATCGATTAGGAAACCGGCGAATACTCCCGGATGCTGATTTGCCAGCGCCTTTAGAGAGAGGAGGCATAACACTTCAGACAGAACAACAATTACATCAACAACATCCTTTTACAACTCCAGTGGTGCCCAATAGAACAAGCATATACAATCTAAATAACACTGTTCGTAATCGCCCACATCAATCACAACCTCGCAGAACATCATCCACCTCTACTTCCATTAATTCAGAATACCAGACTCCTCAAACGTCTCAAACCAGAATAATCAGGTGATCTATGTCTTCAGTCAAATAACGAACGCGCTCATATATTTAATGTTAATTTTTCAAAATAAATATCAAATAGTAAAACCAAAAATTGAAAATTCCAAAACTAAAAACTGAAAACTGAAACTAAAATAGTAAATAGTAAATACTAAATCGTAAATAGTAAATAAATAGTAAATAGTAAATAGTAAATAGTAAATAGTAAATAGTAAATAGTAAATAGTAAATAGTAAATAGTAAATAGTAAATAGTAAATAGTAAATACCAAGTATATACTAAATACTAAATACTAAATACTAAATACTAAATAGTAAATACTAAATGGTAAATACTAAATTACTAAATTATCAAACTACTAAAATACTAAATTACTAATACACTAAATCACTAAGTTACTAACTTACTTCGTTACTAACTTACTTCGTTACTAACTTACTAAATCACTAAATGTTAATTATTAAATATAATATTAAACAAATTATCATCTCTCGTGATAGTTGAACCGGTACCAATCAAAACCGCTTTTGTTTGATATAGTGAGCCACTAAGTATTACTCCAAACTTACTGATACCGAGGAATACACATATTTATAGTGTTATAAATTAAAATCGTTTGCTAAAATTAACAAATTTCCTCTTATCTCATAGCATAATCACCATCTGCCTCATGTGATTGTTCATTAGTTTCTTCTCCATTGTTGAAGCCTCCTTCTTCATTAACTGCATCATCATCATCGTCTTCATCTAAGTAACTTATGCTTTCACTTTCTTTATATTCATCCATTAAATTCTGTAAAATTTCTCTGGACTCATCAAATTCAACAGTGATATCGCCAAATTGCTGTTCGTAGTCACTCTGGGAGTAATTATTCAAAAACGCTCGTCTGTTCTTTAACTGATCATACTCATTTATCGTCTTTCTAAATAATTTCATTATAGAGGTAGAATTGGAAAGCATCAAACCACTAACCTGTTTCTGGGTTGATTTATCTTGCTTCAAAAATGGCGATCTCTTCCCTAAGGCCATGTGGATAGCGGACGAACTCCATGGGACATACTTAATTCTCGTTCTTGCTTTCACCAACGCTTTTTGAACATCTGAATGCTCAATATCTCCGATAATGATATCTAAAACAGATAAGTTAGCCCCTTGTGTATCACTAGACGAGCACATCTTCAATTTCTTGTCCAAGACCTCTAATATCACATCATAAGCAGAACTTCTTCTTATCTCTCGTCCATTGTTGACATAATCTGCCGTGAAAGGTGTATAGCTGGGTATCAAGAAATGTAGTTCTGGCGTCGGAATCAATGTAGAAAAGATACTTGTCAATGAGTTGTAAGAATAACTTGGGAATCTTAGAGTGTTTGTAGTAGCAGACATTACTGTGGCAATCAATTTATTTGTGTCATCATACGAGGGACTCGATACTTGTAAATTAGTTGTCGCTATTGACATTAAAGCATTATTATCAAACACAATATTTGCGTCCGAGTTTTCAATCAATCTCCTCAATGTTAGAACGGTATTATATGGTTGCACAACTACTTCAGATGCACCAAATACAGAATATGTTTGGATCAACTTCTTGGAAAATGTATCGCTTAACTCTTCCAATAAAAACGAGCCCAGACCGGATCCCGTACCACCTGCAACCGAATGAATCAGCTGGAAGCCTTCAAAGGAGTCACATGAGTCTATCTCTCTGTTAATCATATCCATTAGTTCATCTTTATGTCTGTATGCGTGGGTATAACCTTCAGCCCATTTATTCCCTGCTCCACCGCCATCTGAAGAAAGGTAAATGTTTTTCGGATTGAATAAGTCTGTGTTTCTTGCACATATTCCATTCACGACTCTTGGCTCCATATCTAATAGTATGGCCCTCGGAGTGTATCTATTGTTATCATTGCTTTGGAAAAATACATCTGTTTGATCCTCTCTGTCAACATTAGCAAATTCCGGGGATCCTGTCCCATCAGAAAGTATTCCGTGCTCGTTACATACTTGTTGCCAAAATTTTTCTCCCACTTGGTTACCACATTGCCCTGTTTGTGAAAAGTTGTATCGTGATCGATGAATGTTTGTTAGTAATCGAATGTAGCAGATTTTGTTACAAAATCACATATGAAAATCAACTTACCTGCTTGAAGCGTTATAATCTCACCTGGCATATTAGTGAGTTGATGAATATTGTACCCCCAGTAGTTAGTTCTTTTGTCAGTCAGACTTCAAAATCGAGAAAAATCTAGGTGTCACTTGGAATGTTTATTTGTTCACTAGTTCATTCAATTCTTGGATCACTCGCTTGTTTGTTTACATTTGCTCACAATTGTAATCTTCAAATTTCGTGTCTCATCAGAGCCCGGCAAGGGCCGCGTAACCCTCACTCTGCCCCACGTATTGGAATCGAAATCAGGACTCAGATCTGGTAAATCGTCTCACACTATGATTCTAGCGTGCTGGAAGTTGAAGAGGATGATTTGATTGGTATTCATGTAGATGGTATTTGTTAAATGTGAAGAGAGACCAATTTCACATACCTCCAATTATGTTTTTAACGGCAAGGTGGCACTTTGGGCTTCTCTTGTTCTCGTTGATTCTTGTGCTTGGCCCTACTCAAACGCTGGCAGTTAAGTCATACCTTTTTAAGACCTGTGAACAGTCAGGTTTCTGTAATAGGAACAGACATTTTGCCACGGAGGTGTCCAAACCTGACTCCATTTACGAATCAAGGTACTCAATCGACCTACAAGACCTTGAGATCCATGACAATCAAGGGACAGTGCAAGGGACCCTGTTAAAGCAACTGAACGACGGAACATTTGTCCCTTTATCCTTTCAAGTTTCTGTGTTGAAAGATTACAATCTGAGACTCAAAATAGATGAGCCTAATAGAAAAACACATGCTAAGCTTGTGAACAGTAAGAGATATGACGAAGCAAGTCAATGGGCTTGTATTTCAGAACCCGACTTGATCCCATTCAATTACAGCTTAACTGATGCCTTTTTAACCCTTCAATATGATGAATATCAAACAAAAATACATTTGAATTTTTTCAAAATAACAGTTTCATATAAGGACATACAAAGAGTTACCCTAAATGACCGTGATTTTTTGAATATAGAACATTATAGAACAGAAGACGAGCAGAACACCGAAAATTCAATCCATATTCAACCAGAAGAGTCAACTTTCAACTCTTTCAAAGACAGTTTCAAAGATTCCAAAAATGACAAATTGCCTTTGGGACCAGAGTCAATTGGACTAGACTTCACGTTTTCTGGGTTTCAACATGTATATGGAATTCCAGAGCACGCAGATTCACTTTCTTTAAAAGATACAACTAATTCCGAGCCATATAGACTATTTAACGTTGATATATTTGAATACGAGACTCAAAGCAAATACCCAATGTACGGTTCCATTCCATTCATGATTGGGGTGAGTCCGTCCGCTAGTTTTGGTGTGTTTTGGATCAACAGCGCAGATACATATATTGATATTGAAAAGGTGCTCCCTACCAATCAGAGCAATATAGAAAAAGAATTAGATTCATTTCAAAGTGAGAGTCAATTGTCTATGAAAACTCATTGGATTTCTGAAAATGGTATTCTTGATGTTATCATAATTGTAAAAGAGAATCCTAAGGATGTCTCCAAATCTTATGGATCGTTGGTTGGTAATACAGTACTGCCAAATCTATTTTCTCTTGGTTACCATCAATGCAGATGGAATTACAATGACGAATCAGATGTTTTAGATATTTCTTCTAAATTTGATGAGCATGAGATTCCATACGACGCTATTTGGTTAGATATCGAGTACACTGACGAGAAGAAATATTTCACTTGGAAAAAAGAATTATTTCCAGATCCGGGAAGAATGCTAAAAATGCTGGATGAAACGGGCAGATCATTAGTGGCAATAATTGACCCCCATTTGAAAACTAATTACAAGATAAGTGACGGAGTTGAGAAACAAAAAATAGGTATTATGAATTCTGAATCTGTAGACAGCACTTACCATGGGCACTGTTGGCCTGGTGAGTCTATATGGATAGACACTCTGAGCCCCAAAGCTCAAGAGTATTGGTCAGATCAGTTTCAGAATGGGACAGATTTGATGGGTTATTCGAAGAATTTGCATCTATGGAATGACATGAATGAACCATCAGTTTTCAATGGGCCTGAAACAACTTCACCCAAAGATAATATTCATTATGGACGGTGGGAACATAGGTCCATTCACAACCTGTATGGATTAACGGTTCATGAAGCAACATATGACGCTCTTTTAAGGCGGAATCCTGATACAAGACCTTTTGTTTTGACTAGGTCTTTCTATGCGGGATCTCAAAGAACAGCTGCTGTTTGGACAGGTGATAATATGGCAAAATGGGAGTATTTGAGAGAGTCCATCCCCATGGTGTTGACATTGAATGTTGTTGGTTTCCAATTTGCTGGTGCCGATGTTGCTGGATTTTTTGGAAACCCTGATAAGGAACTGTTGGCAAGATGGTATCAAACCGGGATTTGGTATCCATTTTTTAGAGGGCATGCACATATCGATTCCAGAAGACACGAACCTTGGGTTGCTGGTGATCCATACACTTCAGTTATTCGGGATGCTATCAAATTAAGATACAAACTACTTCCTATACTGTATACACAGTTTTACAAGGCTTCCTTAGATGGATCTCCTATTTTGAGACCTGTTTTCTATGAGACTCCTGAAAATATCAAAACATATGATCTCGATGATCAGTTCTTTTTTGATAAGTTGCTAGTGAAACCAATCACAGAAGAAGGAAAGGATAAGACCTCAATTTACTTGCCTGATAATGAACCGTACTATGATTTTGAGACTTTTGAAAAATATCAGGGTGAAGGACATCATGAGATACAAGCACCTTTGAAAAAAATCCCAATACTGATTAAATCCGGGTCAATTCTATCAACAAAAGGCAGATATAGAAGGTCTTCAAAACTGATGAAGAGAGATCCTTACACGTTATACATAGCATTAGATGAATCAGGAAATGCCAAAGGTAAACTATATATAGATGATGGTGAATCTTTTGGCAATCTGAACAATGACGACTTCTTGCTGCTTGAGTTTGAGGTGACGAAAGGAAATGAAATTTCCTCCAAAATATTGAAAGGGGATCCATCAAAGCCGTTCACTACGGAGTTGGATTCGGTGAGGATCGAGAAAATCATTTTGATAGGTTCAGCTGGAACGAATTCGGATTATGTTCATGTGAAACAAGATAATAACGAATGGCTGTCTGACATTCAGGCCGACAAGTCCCACCTGATCGTTAGAAATCCTAAAGTAGTAATCAATAAAGAATGGAAAATTACCTTATAAGAAAGCTTGTTGGATAGTAAAGATAACTATCAGACTGGGTAAAGTAGTTGTATAATTTACGTGCATATATGTTTATAGAAAAAATCATAAATTAAACAATACAAAGAAAGAAAACCCCCAACGAGTTCGACTCACAATCAATGACATGCTAAACTGCCAGGGACCGATGAAGCCCCATTAAATCCGAACAAATACTTTCCAACAACTGATCCAACTGCGACAGCAACCATTAGCCATATATTATAAGTCATAAAAATCAACATTATTATAAAGGAGTAAAATACAGAAATGCCGTATAATAATGAGCTTTTCAACTTGTATGTCTTTAAAGCATCACCGTTTCCACCAACAAGATTATTGGTTATGGATGATGAGTATCTAGCATCCCATTTCGATGTCCAGTTTTTGAGTAATTCGTAACCAGTGCTCACTAATGCAACACTAATCATTGTTAGGATCAAACCAGGTATGGTTTTGATTTTCCATGTTGAAGTCAACACACAAACGTTCTTATAGTCTGCATTCAAAAGCATAGACATGTTACACATGTCCATGTCCATATCTCCATGATCCATCCGCCCGTGTTTATCAGGCATATCCATCATTGAGTGTACTGTGTGAGACATTTTCCAACAGTGGTATGTTTTATCTTGTGTTATAGGTTGTCCGTTGGTCTCTTAAAGGAGAGTATTGAACGTGGTCAATGATTATGAAGGGTGAGTCGATTCTACATTAGCCGTTTACAAAATGTTCGAATGCATATTTCTGGGGAATAATAATTTAGCAGCGCTCAATCTAAATTTTATACAAAAAGAATGAGCACTTTTTTGTCTAATTCCTTGAAATCTGAATATTGACTTAAATACATGTTATCTTCATTTATATCATAGTCTGCTTATATTGCTCAATCTGTCTGTGGATTCAACAAATAATCGACTAATGTATTGTTTCTAGTAGTGTACCGTAGTGTTTGATCCCTTGGTTCGATAGCAATAGAATCCGGATACTTATTCATTTCAAGTGGGTTCAACGATGTTATGCTGTTATCATTTATATCCTGATCACAGGCTTGAATATTGAATATAAGTATGAATTTACAAATCAGTACATATAACTCCTTAAATGCTAGAGTATTTCCAAGGCACATTCTTGAGCCTATTCCAAAGGAAAGATGCCTTAGAGTCATGTCGAGCTTCTCACCACCCGGTTGTTGAAAAAAACGTTCTGGTATAAATTCCATAGGTTTTATGAATTTCTTTGCATCATGATTTCCAGCCCAAGAATTCATAAACAAAGTTGATCCTTTTGGTATTACCGATGATTTATATATAATATCCTTCGTTGTGTATCTTGGTAGAGACATGGGTAGGACTGTGAAAAGACGAAGCGTTTCTTTGACAATTGCGACTATATAATCACATGCCATATCTTTATGACATTCATTCCACGCCTCTATGGGATCGTTATTATAACAGCTCAATAGTCGATATAATGCAGCTTTAGCAATATGTGGTGACTGTGACAATTGGACCATTGCGTACTGGAAGTTGAGTGGAGTATTATCTAGCCCAGCGCTTACCATAGTTAAACAGATACTACTTATCTGATCTTCATTCACTTGTTGTTCTTCACCGCTCTTCAAATAATTGTACATCAATGATTTTTGTGTAATTGGATCAGTTGAGTTGAGATTTGAGTTGGTAAAGGAATACAACTTGCTCAAGTATCTGGACCTTCTTTGGAACAAGTCTTTTGATATCGTATCCTTTTTCGTATAATAGTTGAACACTGGTCTCATCCAGGACGGAAGGTAATCTTGGACGTTTTGTAGATGTGATCTGATTTTCGTTATATAATTTTCAACATATATCATTTCATCTGCAAGATTTTTGTCTTCTTCATTGTTTATGACGTCCAATTTATATCCGTATGTGAGTAGCAGAGCAACTGCCAAGTGGAAGTATTGTGCCTCTCTTGTTATATCTATCTCAAATGAGTGGTCTTTGGGTTCCTCGTTACCTTGCTTTCGTTTCAATAATCTCTTTATTAGCTTGTTAACTTCCAAGTCTATAATATAAGAGTTATGAGTTTTTGCATTTTTCTGATTGAATACGTGGCTTGACATATACTTTCTTGAATTCAAATAATATTCACCGAATGGAGTTGTACCCACTGTAAAAACCTTTGATTGAGAGAGAATGCTGTGGAACGTATGCAATATAGGTCTTGAATTGTTTCCCATTACACTGTTACAACACCACAACTTGAGAATGGATTCATGAGAATTTGCTATAACTACCGATGTGGTACCCAATCTGACCTGATACACATCCCCATACTTCTTTGTCAACTGCCAAAACTTAAGGCAAGGACTGTCGCTGAATGATTTAGCTGGCGGGAAAAGCAACGTAAGATTTCCCCAGATAGGTATTTTGGAGTGAACTCTTGGTAAATGTTTTATGCTCTTGGGACGATACAAAAAGAAATCTATTATATATAGTGATATGACGAGGATGGAAAGGATCCCAAGGACGAAATAGAAGATTGATAAGGAGGGAAGCCAAACAGGCCAATGCTTACCTTGAAAGCCCATCTGTTGCAAAAGTTCTTTGAACATATTACTGAAAGCTGAACTGATTTGTTCAACGACAATAAGATAGCTCTTGAAGACTATATCCGGTTTGCACACAGTTTCTATTTCTTACACATAAAAGGTAAGGTTTCAATTATGAACAGATGTAACTCTACTGGCTTCTCAAAACCGGGTAGATAAGCAGGAAATCTGGAGAAACAAAACAGTAATATTTAGACAAGAGCTTGTTAGATCCACTCATCATTCCAGCAAGACCAGTTTCACCACAACACAATCCCAGATCCCAGCGCTAACTTCCCACTTTCCTCTAATTTCACCCTCTTCTTGTCCCAAAAAAATAGGTCGGGTCTAATCACGTGACCAGAGTCTCCCGAAATTATGTATAATTTTTAATCTTTTTACGTAATAATCTAACATGGAATTAATAAGGTAAACAAACGAAATGACATGTACACAAACAAATCAGCTATCTAAGACAAAACAAGTGACAAGGCATTGTTCAAACTGATTTGTAACTGGTACTGCTCTTACTTACTGATCTTTGATAACCTGCTACTTGTAAATACTGAACGAAATTTCCCATATCATTATTTTGTTCACCTTCGTTAAGATGGCAAGCTCTCACAAAAAAACCCTAGAAGAATCTCTTGATAGGTTTGATGACCTAAAACCTCAGCTTGAAGGACTGAAACAGCATTTGGACCAATACTTGAACAAGGTACAGTCGAATTTGATTGAAAAGAAAGCTGTGTTTGAATCGGCTATACTTCAACTATATCAACAAGAGAAAGAGGCCACCTCTCAAATAGAGACACAAAAGACTCTACAGGAAGAATTATCCAATGAGATAAGCAAACAAGCCACTGACTATGACAACTCGTCAATTAAACTCAAGGAACTAAAACTACAACAAGAAGAATTATTGAAGCAAAAATCGAAGTTCGAAGAGGAAATCAGAGAAATAAACGAGAAAACAGCTAAAGATTTAGAGCTGATCAACTCCAGGAAGCAATTCATATCTAATCAATCCGAAGCAATAAACAGAAGAACGTACCAATACGAAAATTTATTAGGTTTGAAAATATCGACTGCATCAACAGGGTTGGATGAAAATGGAGATAGTGATGGTATTAGCATCACCTTTACCTTCCAAAACATCGACCCGGATGATTTTTCTAGAACAGTCTCATTTGTATTAGATCCAGCTCAGTATAAGATAATAGAAACGAATCCACAATTAGACGAGTCTATTGTAGAAAGGGCCATGGATAATTTTACGAGACATAAGGAAATTGGATATCTTTGGAAGGAGTTAAGAACCGAGTTGAGGAAAAAGGTTCTCAGCTAATCCTCACACGTTAATTAGGGTTAAATTTACGTGTATTCGTACATTTGTATTATATGTAATTTTTGGTGTATTATAATTAAAAACTAGTCATTGTTATTGACTGCTTGTTGATATTTTATGTTGTAATGAATCCTTCTAGGTTCAATCGGATAAATATTGAGCAAAAACCAATTTATATTGCCATAGCTCTCAAGGGTAAAGTCTACGTATCAGAAGCCT
This sequence comes from Ogataea nitratoaversa, assembly GCA_030579435.1. NCBI lineage: Eukaryota > Fungi > Ascomycota > Pichiomycetes > Pichiales > Pichiaceae > Ogataea > Ogataea nitratoaversa. The sequence continues at coordinate 30,259 of JAKTQZ010000049.1, forward strand.
CACCAGATTCATGGATTTTTCAAATCTGTAGGATTTGAAGAAGATTTCACAGCATTGGTTACACTTTCCTAATATAAGAACAACAGCTTTAGTTTCCTTGAAAAAATACACACTACAATATAGCCCAATGTCCCCAGTACAACCGTCCCCAAAGTCTCCTCAGAGACATAACGAAGGTGAGATGGTGGAAGCGCCACTTGAACAGAAACATACATTAAAACACGAAATTGATTCAACACTATCTCCATCTCCAACACCAGTGATTAAAAAGCTCAAAACACAGTCACCTACCCCAGAGCCAATTCCACTCTTGAATAGCACCTCGTTGCCTTTGAATACAAACACTGCAACTCCTACTCCAGAGCCTGCGTACACAACTGCGACAACTGATGCACTATTACAATCCCAAGAGGCCCAAACATCGGGACCACAATCTGAACCTCAACTTCCACGACAGCAACAGCAGCAGAAGAAGGAATCTGCTGAAGTGCTGAAACCAGTCACTGTGAAATCTAGTAGACCGTCGCATGAAGTGATCGATGGTTCAAACTTAAGAAAGTTTTTGAATAAGAATATAACTTCAGAGCTATTGCAGAGCTTGAAGCAAATATGGAAGTTGAAAGAGAGCGGCTTGTTAACCAGTATTGTGAAAGACGAAGGAGGTGCTGATGAGTGGGAGGGGCCTGAGAACGAAGAAGCTTATGTCTTGATCAAACTTGGGGAAATGCTTGTTGAATTAGGTCAAGCAAAAATACAACGTAGGAATTTTGATAAAGGTGATTCGAATGACAAAAACGAGAAATAGAGTCATACAGACAGCTGTATTATGGGAAGTGCATTAGAGATTAATGAAAATATAATTGTAATTTCGTATAATTGTTTAGGTTTGCGAGCAATTCCAGTTTTGGACTTTACGAGTCGAGATTATATCTGTATATCATAAGTTAAAAATGTGTATTTGGCTATATAACAAGGCGAGGTTTACTTAAAAAGCATCAAAAGATACAAAAGCAAAAGACTGACATAGAGTACTTAGAGTGAGAAAGAAAAAAATTCAAGTATTAGAACTTTTCTTCCGTCAATCCATTAACACTTTCGTCTTGTGACAATAGATTCAACGTAAATCTAGAAACAATTCTTAATAGCCCAACTTTCCAACCTCTAAATATTGCAGCATAACCTTTGTTCAATTCATTTTTATCCTCTATATCTAACACCACATCTTCTTCAAATGAATTATCATTACCATAATTTACTGGCTTAGCACCAACAATTATGTAATATAATGTAGATAAATATCCAAAGTAGCCACCAAACTCCACACACAGGTCATCCCTTGAAATCTTCATGACCTCTGGTATATTAGATTTCGTTAAGAGATAATTTATTTGTGCTCTGTTATATAAAGTCTCAAAAGGTAACTTAATAAATAGGCCTATAATTTTGAATAGTAACAATAATGTGTTATACAGTACTCTCGAGTTATATTTGTTGATATGTAAGGTCGAAGTCAACAAGTAGTTTGGATAATGTACTGATAGAGACTTCACTAAACTAGTTATTATATTAGGGAACATTAATTCCTTGGCTGGTTTCAAAACAAAAAAACCTGGCAATTTGGAAACAATTTCTCTGAATGATCTTATTCCTTTGCCTGAGTTCGTCACAATGAACTTCAATCTGATTAGTGCAATCTGTGAAAGAATCAGACTAGTGACAACATTGGAAAAAACACTCAAAGTGAGACTCAAGTTGACATTAGGAGAATGAATCAGTTCCACAAATAATGGATCAGGGATACCTATTATTCCACTTATGAAACCACTGACCCAAGATTCTATTGTATATTCCAAAGTGTTTAACAGAAATGAAGTGTTCACGGATTTCAGTATTCCCCTTGGGCCCTCCTTTGATATCAAGGCTGAAATTATATCCAGAGTATGCAAAGAGACGGGCTGTATTTGAGCTGATTGTGCTGGCAAAGATCTTCCCTTGGTGTTAACACTCTGTATACTTAAGCGAGTAGGTGATTCAATTTGAGAATGACGTAGTTTTGTAGGGGTGACAGATGTACTTTGCTCCATTGCAAAATAGCTAGCATCATCGTCAGAGTCGTCTGATTCGTCATCATCGGAGTCATATCTACTCCCTCTTGTTTTAATAGACGAGCCAAAGTTTTTCTTCAAAACTTCATGCTTTTTGAAGGACCCTACTTGTAATAATATGCTACTGACTTCGAATGGTTGACTGGCAAGTAATTTAAAATAGTTCGAGGTAAAAGAATTCATTAATGAAACGGCTAATTGTTTCAAATTCGATAGATCAAAATACTCTTTCAATTCCAAATCGGAATATATGTTCTTCCTGTAAATTAAGGTAGGCTTGCTTGCTAACGGTTTGATAATTTTTCGAGCAACATAATGCGTAGATGATGCCCCATTTGCTGATGCTGCTTGTCCTATGAAAGGTAGCGAGAGGGATATAGATTGTTGTGTGGCATTATCAATTATTCCGATATAGGGCTTGTATGATATTGGATAAACTGAATCGAATTCGGCCTTATTTTTATATGGTCTTAAAGAAGAGTTGGATGGATCTTTTGTAGTCATTGTCGATATTTGATTATTATGGGAGGTGGAGTATATAGACAGTAAAAACAAGGAATGAAAGTATTTATTGTTTTATATTAGCAATCGTGATGTCTTTTTTAAACAGTTTGATAACATATTTTTGATACCACAGATCGCCCCACTCATCAAAATCATTTTTTCAAGTTGCATCGGTTTATTGTGTACCTTGTAGTATTGCACTACGTAGGTGCGTCTTTCCCCATAGTGAATTGAGTTTTTTTATTTACTTCTGATCTCCTTCAGTGAATTTACTTCTAAATATATTAAAAAATTATACTATCAAGTTGACAAATTTAAATCCCTTTAAAAATTATGATATAACTTAATTTTTGATCTTTTATGAACCAAAACTTTTCAAAAGAACAAACACAAACTAAAATATAAGTGGCGAAGGCCCAATAAAAAATGTATACGTATGAGTAAATACAATAACTTCTCATGTCGTTTCTCTGGGTAATATGAGAACACAAATGAAAACGTATATCGACCATCTGTGTTAAAATGAACGAAAAAAATACTAACACTGATCAAAAGAACACTGATTAACAAAGTAAAAGGGGAATGACGTCGGACTGATCACTTCATATTCAATTTATTTAATATCATTAACTCTCCAGGTACTTAGTAAATTTAGGTAATCCCAATTAGTCTGAGGTCCATCCATACCAAAACTTAAAGGCATGAAATGAATAAATGAAGCCACGATAGTGACATAGAAAGACAAATAAATTGTCCAAGTGACGACCTTGTTATTGACAGCAGTAGTGAATGATTCAATAGTATAGCACAGAACAATCATTGCAAAGTATAATGCAGGCAAGTAATGATGAACATAAGTGACTCTACCCATAATGCAGAATGGGGCATAATGTAAGAACCAACCCAAAAATGGATATAAACCACCCATTAAAAATAGATTGAATTTTTCACTATAGAGTTCGGTTTCCGCTTTCTTTTGTTGGCCGCTCTCAGCTTCTTTGTCTTCCTCAATCATCTCAACTGTGCTTGGGAAATCGTTGTATTGTCTTTGCCATCTAATTAAGTAATAAGCAAACAAAGCAACAAATGCTAAAACGGCGACAGATGAGGTCCATGTTGAAGCTGGGGAGCCGACCAAGAAATATTTGATATTTTCGTCACCCCAAGCGCACAATCTAATACCAACATTCAAAGTGGGCCACTGCCATGCTTCGGAGGCTAAGTCATCTTGCTTTTCAGGATCTGGAACCAAAGCATTATTGGTGGCCATCATAGCAATATTCAATTGAATGAAATCCTTGATGAATGAAGTTCTTGGTAACTTGAAATCTTCAGGCGGATTTGGTAACTTCTCATTTTGGTGATCCTCGATGTTCCACCAGGTTCTTTTATCCCTTCTAAATGGAGATTTCATACAAACAACTTCACCTTGTCTGAAACCCCATGGAGGTAGAGACACCCCGGTTGTTGCCAAATAACAACCAAGTTGTTCAGATCTGAATCTCACAGAAGACGTCAACGGATGTAATCTCAGTTTATCTTCCGTACCATACTGGTCGGCAATTTCAACGATCCAGTTGTCTTTATAATCTCCAATAGTTTCATTACCATAACCCGACACTTCAAATTCTGAGGTTGAAATAGGAGCTGCAATTTCATGGGTATGTAAGTTTCTGCCAGTAGTCTTGTGGACAATACGGACGTGCATTCCATCAACAACAAAATGTGGCTCTTTAAATGCGTTTCTAGGATCTTCTCTAGTCAATTCAATAACCCACTCATTATTCATATCTTTATGAGTGTAAGTAGTAATTTGTTGTTGGTTTGAACCTTCGGGATAAGTCTGGACATGAGAGTGCAAAAGGCCACCCGTTAAACCTTGGTTCTTCAAAGTGACAACTGATTCGAGAGTCATCACATCTCTAGGCCCAGTGGTCAGTGTGGATCCGACCAAGTTAGCTTGGAACAATGATGACATATTGGCATCACCTGGACCGGACCCAAATAATAAATCAAAGTGAACCTTAAAGCAAATAATAAAGACAGTAGTTGGTATAAAAATTAAAGCAAATCCTCTTGCAAGCCAGTGATAGAAATATCTTTTCCATGTAAGTTTGGATTTCAATTGACCAAACTTGATCCATAAATCAACAACGGTATATATACCAATCAATGATGTGACAAATAAACCAACCATCTTAACTGAGCAAACACAGCCGATATTGATACCAGTAAGTAGTAACCATTTCCACCATTTTCTACTGAACGAGTTGGACTCTCTTTTATTTTGATTATGAAATCTGGCAAATGCAAAAAGAGTAGTAACAGTGAAAAACAATAACATGGAATCCAATAGAATGAACCTGGCCAATGTGACATATGAAGATTCTAAGGTAACTAGTAAAGTGAACAAGAATGTTGTTTTTCTATTGAACCCAAATTCCTTCATGGTGAAATATGCGAAAGGAACACATAACGCTGAAAAGGTGGCATTGAACAGTCTCATTTTTACGAAGTCAATGTAGTCAGGATATTGTTGACCGGATGGAAAGTCCCAGGAACCATTGTAACCTGCCAAGTAACCAGATAATCCGACTAGCATCTTACCTAGGGGTGGGTGGACATCGTGATAAAATTCATGTCTTAAATAGTATGATCCAAATTTACCAAAATGAGCCTCATCCCAAACAACGTTAGAATTACGACCAATCTTATACATTCTAACAAAAAATGACAGTATCGTAAATAGAATTGGCGTTGAATAACTTTCAAGTTGGTATAAAGCATCCCAGTTGGATGATGATGAATATGGTGTATCCTTTGGAGTGTCATTTTTGGCCAAATATCTAATTGTTTCCTTGACTTCTTCTTCGCTAATACTGTTGCTGTTATCAGGAAGTGGCTCTTTCTCGGACAACGACATGATGTAGTGCTCCTAAATATAACTTAGGAAACTATCAGGGAACGTAATTGGTCAACAAAAGAGAACACAAACACAATTGAAAATAAAGTGAATTGAGTTTAGTCAATACGAAGTGGAGAAATAAGAAGGAAATCGACCTGTCTGAGGTTAAGAATTGTTAGACTGTGAATAAACGTTAAATATAAGTGCTTAGTACATTCCTGTTTCAATTTCAATCGAGGAACGAAATCAAATTTCAACGGACACGTAGTTGAAACTTTATGATTAAACTTCATAGGATGGGCTCGCGAAGCTCTCTCTGCCTTTTGGCGGTTTTTTTTTTTTTCTGGTGCTCTGTCACATATATCTATGTGTGTTGTGTTGTGTGAACCGAGTGCGAGTACACAGCAAACAGGATACTTCACCATTACTTGCTTTACAACAACTATATGTCTATTGGCCAGCAGCTACAGATGTATACTGATGTGTGATAATGAATGAGATCTATGATGTATATTGTATAATATAAGAGTGTAAAATACATCCGCTTCTAGAAAGCAGGCGATTAAATATATGCGAAGGGTACAGACCAATTTCACATATATCTGTTTCTATAAAAGGTGTCAATAACAAAATGCAAAATAAGCGAAAATATTACAGGCTGACAAAATATCAACAGAATGATTGTTGCTGGCCAAAAGGTTACAGATTTGTGACTCTTTGAAACATCCTAATTCCGGGTATTAACTAAGATTGATTATTTCGGATGGGAAGCTATGGGCTTGGGAGGAAAAGCTGGTTCATCCTCGATATTGCTCTCTTCTATATTGTCATCTTCTTCAATGCTACTTTCCTTGCCTGTGTCAGATCCGCCACCATAAGAAGACATGGCAATGGAAGCGTGAGTTGATTCGTCAGGCGTACCACCAGCATAAATGATCTCCTCCCGAAGGCATAACTGTTGCTTTTCCTGTTTCTGTTTATATGAAGGTAATGTAAGGGAGGATGATGGTAAATTTGGAGTATCTTTTTTGTCCTTATCACCCGAGGAGCGTTTGATGAATGACCTTGACTTGATGTTAGTTTTCGCGTTTATATTTGCATTTCCATTTGCACTAGCAATAGAAGAAGCATCTGATTTATAAGAGCTTATCGATGTTCTTTGACCAGTCAACTGATTCTGGAAATGTTGGTCTAAACTCTCTGCATGAATACCAGCAATATTGTCCGCCATTCCAGCTGCCCTTGGGGTGATCCTGGCAGCTACCAGTCTTCTATTAATTTCGTTGTTATCATTTCCGCCACCGCCAAAAGAAAAATGTCTGAAGACTTTGGTGGCAATAGATTGTCGACTCGTTTGAGGTTGGAGCGTTTCCAAATGTTGTGCTTCATTCGATGGGGTCGCTTCATGCGAGATTATTGATTCAATGTCAGGTTCACGTTTGGTCGTGACTCTCGTTAAAACAGTTCTCAAAACATCACCCAACTTCTCTGCTGAAGGTACACTCTCATAATCTGCCTCATCATCATAATGGTCAGTACCATTTGTAGTTTCGTTATCATCTGTACTTCCGTAGGCGGAGGCAATGGTTCTTTCCTTTCGTAAAGGTGGCCCCATACCATCAACAGGGAAGACACCTTTAGGTGATCTAGTGATTCTTTTCCCGGCTCCTACTCCAGTAGATCTAGCTGAAACTGTGTTTATACTAGAGATTCTGCTTATAGGGCTTTCGTCAATATTTGCCAGAGAATCTGGTGAGTACATTTGTATTGGATTTTGGTTATACTTTTCACCAAACGATCCAGAGCTGGACACTGACTCGTGTTCTATCATGACTGGACCCGATTTTGCAGTCCTGACAACTCTTGAATCCATGTTCAGCATAGGTTGCTCATCTTTTTCTTCATATTCTGGAAGTTGTAATTGTTTCATGTCTGATTCAATCACAACTAGGTGCAAGTACCATGGAATTACAATTCCGAAAAATGATCCTCCAACAATATTCCCGAGAGCAGCAGGAATGGCGAGCTTCCAAAAATAGACTCCCCATCCAAAGTTGCAATCATTAAAAAGGCCAACTGGTATTAAAAACATATCAGCAACAACATGAGTAAATCCCATAGCCACAAAAGTAAAGATTGGCAAAAAAATCATGCAAAGCTTGACATGTAATGGTTTCACCATTATTTGAAGATAAACAGCTAAACAAACGAAGAAATTTCCAGCAACACCCTTAAGAAATGTTTGCATAAAGGTGAAACTCTCTTTTGCCTCCGCAATTTGTTGGGAACCTTTTATATAACTTCCAGTTGATGTGATACCACTCAGATGGCAGAAAACATAAACCACAAATATAGTAGCACCCAAATTCACCCAAAATGATACGAACCAACTGATAAGCAAGTCCATTATAGTAACGGCGCCTCTCATGACACCTACCGAAAAAAATAAAATGTTCGAGTTGAATAACTCCATACCCATGGAGATGACGAAAAACAGACCAATTGAGTAGACAGCTCCTTGCAAAAGGCTTACTATTCCCATCATTTCATTGTCTACCAGCCCTTGATTCTGGGCTTGACACATCAAATCCAACATACCTCCAGCTGAAAATAAGAAAGCTCCCATTATAGAATTGATCACCAATAGATCCCATTTTAGACGGGACTTTTTCATTGCTGTAGCCACCACCGCCAATGCAGCTTCATGTGGTGTTATGTAGTAGGTATCATCTGCTACCATATCAGATTTGACTTGGGTTGGAAAACTGTTAATGAAACTATGTATGAGATGGTGCTTGTGTGAGATCTCGGATTAATTTTTGCAACAATGTAGAACTTGATTCAAAAGTAGTAATTATAGACTATTTTCGATGTTTTGGGCTTTCGCTCGGACTATCTCTCTTGACCAAGGTTAAAGTGCTTATCAGCCGCTTTCTTAAAATAACTATCTATAGACTTGCCTGTTGGCAGTAACTGATAAATTAATAACTAGTTAATTTTGCTCTTTAATAATGAACTGGGGGTGTGAATTATATGGTGAGAGAGACCGTTATACTAACGAGCAAAAGAATTGATTAAAAATGAAAGTTATTGAAATCAATGATTCGAACTTGAGACAGACTGGCCCTATATGAGACAACTATTCAAGACAATCATGGAAATAACTTCCATATCGTTCGTTAACTAATAAATGTTGGATATATATCACCGGTGTAGCGCCCGAATAAGTTATACCAGACTACATTAGTCCTGAGAAGGATTCTTACCATAATCAGTCCCTTGTTTTGCTTGGTGATCTATCAATGTCACCCTACATCTACGTTATTGTGTATCTGTTTTCTTCTTTAAGAAATTTCAACAGCAATCACTTGAAAAATGTGCCACATTGCGCCGCTCTGGTCTATCAAAGATCAATCTTCACCCCATAGTTTTTCTCCGGTCTACCCTCGCACTGTCATTGGTTGGTAATGAATAAGGAGAACTGGCTTTTGCTTTACCGTCGATCTACGGGTCGATATATGATCTGGTGAAGGGGTGGGTGTACACATTTCAATCAAGCTTATGTAATATATTCCTATTTTGCTTATTGGTACACAACTGGACTTGGAAGTAAAGTCACTACCCTCATGATGATTTCTTGAAACAATAGTATGTTAGTCAAAACATTAAAAGGCACCCTCCCTTTTCAAATTTACGAGTGTTTCATTCAAAGAAGTGTTGGATTCAAGTTGAAGACTCTAAACTGTAAACATGCAAGAAATTAAATCCCAAAGCGGCAATTCTCCAAGTTTAGAGGGCGTGTGTGAAGTAAATTCCCTGCCCAATTTTCATCCGTTTTTCGTGCATTAGTTCCAACTTTGAACAACTGTGAACTTATAACAGGGGCAGAAACCAAATTGTAGATCAGGCCTTACCCATTTCAAATTAGACCCTATTTCCACTCTTTACCAGCTTCTAGAATTTCTTCAATTTAATATTGGCTTACCTGCTGTCTGTGCAATTGTTACGGTTGTATCGACAAAGTGAACACCTAACAACTTGATTGTTCTATATGCACGCACGTCTGGAGTAATTTAAACCCATTTATTTCAACAACAACAAGAATGTCTAGTACTACGGCTGCAAGATTTCCTTCTGGGCCGCCTCAGGGATCCTATTTACCAAGAAGTGCTTCAGTCTCTGATCAAGCTAGTTTCTCAAATAAACAGGTCCATTCTTCTTCGGCCTCCTCAATATTGACAAGAACAATGACTACTGCATCTGCGCACTCTCTCTCAACACTCAATACAAGTTATGAAGACACTTGGTTGCCAAATTCAGTTGTGGTGGGACAAGCAAAATCGATTGTTACGTTGAAGTTAACCCCCTTTGAAATCAATGCTTTGAGACAATCGTGGACAAAGGTTATTTCTAATACTTCCACCACTACACAAAATGGACAGGCCAATGGCTCACTACAATCGCCTCATGTATCTCCATCAAAGATTAACAATAACTCAAATTTCACAGCAAAAGCGAATTCTTCGTTCACTTCTTCTTTGTTTTGTATTCAGTTTTATGAGAATTTGATCTCCATGAACCCGGTCATCGAGAAACTGATCCCATCGATCAAGCACCAAGCATCAGCGTTTGCTGGTGTTATCAACATTGCCATGTCAACATTAGATGACTTATCACGTATGAACGACTCTTTGGAAAATCTAGGAAGACTTCATTCTAGGATTCTGGGAATTGACTCGATTTATTTCCAAACCATGGGGGAAGCTTTACTCAAAACATTTAAAGATAGATTTGAAAGAGGTAAAGACTCTGATGATGAGTTTCCCCTCGAACTAGAAGATGCCTGGATTAAGCTATATTGTTTCTTAGCTAACTCCATTCTCCAGGGTGGTATTGATCCAGTCATTCAATACGGTTCAAGCGCTGATCTCACTAACATCGAAGATTATCAGGTAGCTGATTATAAGACTTCAGCATCTTCGATTAATAGCGACGACGAATATGCTGCTTTATCGCAGTTTGATTCGCACCAGCAAACATTATCTTCTGAATCCCCAGGATCCGTCTCCACATCAGCAAGACTGACACAAAAGGCCAGAGATTATCTGTCTACCTCGAAGAACCGTCCATCATCAAGACCAGTTAGTAATCTGCCACCACAGCCTCCATTACCTCCACCATTTCAACAGGCAATACCTGGTCTGCCAAAATCTTTGTCAGATATTACACCAAATGCTGTTAAGATAAAAAAGTTGAGAAGCAAAGGGGGTAGTAGTAAGGATTCTGATTGTATCATAATGTGATCATCTGCGCTAAATTGTTTCTGATTCTTTTTACTATATTATAAAATGCTACTTTTCGGACGCAAGACAGATTCATTCTTTTTGCTGCTGAATATTAAGGTGTTTTATTGCGACAAAAACTCAATCTTTCATTATTCATTATTCATCATTTATCATTCATTGTTTATTAATTATTATTTATTTCATATTTTGCCTTCCTTCGTCCTGGCGCTATTCTACATCCATCTGTTGCTCATATCTTTGCTTCATTCTCACTAGCGCATGGCTGTTAACCTTGATGATTCAGTTTGAGTTGCTTTTATCTGCTAAAATTTTTTCAAAAATATTAGTTTTAATGTCATATTTTACAATCAAGGGAATGCCTTCTAATCCCTTTGTAACCGTAATATCTTATTCCCATATATTTCTGGAATTTAAGTCAATATCCAAGCGCTATCAAGTGACAAATAAACAAACAGAGGTAAACCATAAATATGCCATCAGCTAGACTGAATCATGATCATTTATTTATTATTTATAGTTGCGAGCATACATGCATACATGCATATATGCAGTACGGACTAAGGTGAGAAACTAAGTCATAAAGAGTCAATCGACACATTTTAGGAATTTTAAAACGCGAAACGCGTACTGAATTTTCTTCGCACTGCTGGCACAGGCACAGGTACAGGAGCATCTGAAACTTAACTAACCATAATTAAACTCTTTTGGGAACATTGAATTTTCCCTTATTTATCTATTATCTATTATCTATCTTGGTTCAAAGCACATTTGGTGGAACATCGCACTAAGTCAGCCTTTGGACTCTTTCTCATATTGAATGAATTAGTGTTATACTTATCAGATACAAATACACTTTCTTTCATTATCCTCCAATAATCACCGGGTCAACTAATTGATATATGTCACAAAGGACAAGCATGTCATTTACATCAATCAATAGAGACCACATGCAAAATTATTATAACCAGCAACCGATCTCCAAAACAGCTGTGTCGATCAACAAGGGATCTAAATCCAACCACAACATCAATATATCTCCACTATCAACCCAAGATTCTGCGTCCATGAGTACTGTACAAGACGACGACGACTTCAAGAACATTGATAGATCATCATCTTTTCAAACAAGTACATCTTCAGCGGCAGAATCTCATCATGGCATCTTCAGTGGAGAGATCAATAGCAATTCAAAGAAAAATCTACGCAGCTCCACAGAAAGCTCTGCGTCCACAATTACTTCAAAGGCCAACGCATCAGACATTTTATCTGTCCCTTTTTATACTGGTCCTAGTCTGTCTCCTGGCAGACCTAATAAGAATAGCCATGCCTCACATATCAGAAGGTCATTGGTCATGTCTCAATCTTATAATTCACTGATGTCTGCGTCCTTGAGTAATGACGGATCCGACAATGAGGACCTTCAGGCCTCTCCTCAAAAGGTTAAGTACAAACAAGGAAATGACCACGCAACTAATGAAACAAAAAGTCAATTTTTCCAAGAGGTTCCTACGAAGACAATTTTTATGACAAACAGTCCTAGTTTACAAGCACTATCGGATATTTTGAATAACAAGGTTAGTGTGAAGCCTGCAGGATTTAGTTCAATAGCGGAAGAAGAAGTTGATTCAGTCATCGGTCCAAAACAAGCGGATTATCATGACGAGTCACACCAATCAGATAAGCTGATTGATACCAAACCCCATCCTTATAACCCATTCACGAATCAATCAATGCAAAGTTTCTACTCCGCAAGATCATCTGATACCATTAATGCTGTTAGTGCCAATCACACGGCTTCAATTGTTGGTAGAAACGAGCCCGACTTGATCAGTTTGTCCAGTACAATCAAAAGCCCCAAGGTTACATCTCCTTTATCGCCGCTTACAAAGGAAGATCCATATCAAGAAGTATGGCAAGCAAGTGAACCACATCATGATCATGATCAGTTGTTAAGTCCAACTCTGTTGTCCCCAGCTATGGTTTTCAATGAACCTATTCAAAGCTTGCGGGTGATGGGCTCTTTTTCTACAGCCACTCCTAAAAATACCTTTTACCATCAGGATCAGCAATTGACCGAAACAACGCATACTTCCGATGCCACAAACTTACGGTCTTCCAGTCTTGATTCTGGCACTAAGCCTGTTTATGAGATTGGATACGACGAAGAAGATTCTGTTTTGATTCCTGTTTCCGACGCCCAGTTTGAAAAGCCCGAGGTTGTTTACAATGATACAGAGAATATCAAACACAGTCCTAGCTACTCTATGCGATTGGTTAGAGACGCCACATTGGATGATGTCAAACAGTCTTACTCCCCTGGTATTCACCATTCAAATATGTTTCCATTACCAACTGTTTCTCCGTTGATCAATGTAAATTCGCCGCCGATTGGTCAATGGACTGACGTCAGATCAACTGAAAATTCATCTGAATTGGGGCATCCAGCACTGAAGTCAGGCTCTGCTACTTCTTTACTGCAAGGCAGCGCGATGACCAACAGATCGCCTACGCTGCAGCATCTGACTGACAAGTCACTCCCAAATACACCACTTCAATCCATTCCACCTCTCACTAGATTAAAATCGTTACCGCTTTCCCCAACTTTTAGAGAATCTGATCATCAATCTGCAAACAAAAAAATCACCTTCAAGAATTTATTCAGGAATAATAAGTCGTCTAAGGAAGTTCAAAAGCTGCGCATGAGCGAAGCCAAAGATATGGGTTCAAACCCACCTGGGTTGAAAGATATGATTATGGAACCGTACTCCGAACCCAAGTCTCACCATAATTCTGCACGTCCTGAACAAAATGAGAAAAAGATTGATAAGGAACAGAAAATATTTGAAAGAAAACAAAAGGGCAGAAGCTTTATTGCAACATGGAAGAGGAAGAGTCTCACATTTGGCCAACCACTACAAGAAGTTAGTAACACCATCATGAAACAAGATTCTGACAAAAGGTCCAAAAAAGGGTTATTCCGCAAAAGCAAGTCGATGGATCATGTCCCAATTATCAATAATATAACAAAAGAAAAGACCCATGAGTTGGAACAGTCATCGACTCAATCAAAACCCAATGATCAGCAGACTCCCAAACTTCCTGGCTTCAACCAAGAAGATAAAGAGACGCCAACCAATTATAGTACGAAACCCTTACTAGAAACGTATGGCTTCACAGGTAGAGGCTCGCCAACTGAAGGTGCTGTATTATCAACACCCTTGCAAAATCAATTTGAATTCGATATGAAAGCAACTGTTGTAACTACAAATTCGGATGTGGCTAGAATTCCAACGTATAATTCACCAAATGGTTACCGAAAGTCGACTTACCATGATGACTCCTCAGTGGTTAAAAATGGAGAAATTCCTGAATTTAAACCTCATATTGAGACTCCCAACTTCTCTGACTCGCCATTTGATGATTATCAGATACATTTAGAAGGATTAACGCCATCGCCAAAGAAACCATCAACACCAGTCTTCAAGTCTTTGGCTCCGTCGAGGCCTTCGTTTTCAGCTGCTGCCGGATTGGGAATATTAAGTAGCTCGCAAAGCAGGAAGTTCAATGATGATCTATACTTATTCTCTCCATTAAGATCGCCAGTCAGTCCAAATAGATTGATTTCAGGGGAAGCTGTATTTCCTAGGCATTTAGCTGCAGATGAGATCGAGAGTATCGTCACCTTGGAGAGATCTTTGTCCACCAGATCACTGAGATCAACTACTTCGAAAATGGGCAGATATTCAAATGCGGACGAATTCGTCAATAAAGATGGAATGACTGTGGTGAAATCACCAATTGGATCCGGCGCCTCGTCGTCATTTGTTCTGGCTTCCCCTTTGACATCAAAGGCTGGTAAAAGAGATAGTATATTGAAGAGTGGAAGCAGTCCTTTCTCTTCCCCATCCCCAACAAAGAGTATATCCAAATATGGTCTCAATCAGGCCAATAAGAACCATGTGGATAGCTCTGAATTTGGTGATGCATTAGAGGACGATGTTATGAATGAAATATACAATATGATTCAGTTTGGTGACCAAAAAAGCGACCATATCATTGACACTACTTTTGACTTCAGTCTGGATTTCAATAATGATACTTTTGATGTTTCTACTGAAACATCAAAGATTCCAGAGCCATCTCCTCACACGTCTATTGTACACTTTGAACCTTTTGCCAAAGGGAATGCTTCCGATGGGTTCCCTGAGGGTGATACATCTACCTCTCAATCCACTTATAGAAGAGCCAGTCACGAAGAAGTCACAAGTCAGAATAGCCTGAGTTTGGATTATGCATATCCTAATGCTCAGCATCATTATGAATCGTTACTAGACTCGCCTGTTATCTTACAAGCAAAGGAAACATATTCTACTGCTAATGTGTTTCTCCCGGACCTCGATTCGTCACCCCCAGATGCCGCAAGACCAATGTCTTTGTCATTTAAGGGCTTGAAAGGTCCAAGCTTCAATTCGTCGTTGAAACCAGAAACTAGATCAGCAATACTAGGCTCGTTAGTAAACTCATCAAGCTCACATACATCTCTGGTTTTGCCGGCATCTGAATTAGAGAATCACTTTGAAAAGCAGCATGAGATAGTGTCTCAGGAAGAAAACTATGATTACAGAGACGAGCCTTCCAGGGATTTTGAAGACTATATTGCAGAGGCGGAAGCTGATCTGATAGAAGCTGTTCCAGCATACTCAAAAGTTTTGACCGAAACTGACGAAAATGCTTCTCAAGTGAAGAAATCTCGCCGTGTGTCGATAATAAATAAGTTGACCGTTTCCAAGTCCAAATCTAAATCGACAGACAATGTTCTATCTACTTCCCCAACCTTAACCAGATCAGAATTTTCCCAATTTTCCAAAGGAGATGGTGCCAAAAAAAGAACAAAGTCACAGGGATCTCATTTTTCGTTGTTTGGATCCCATGGTGCTCGAGATGACGTTGTTGAAATTCAGTCTAAAGAGGTCTTGAGGGTCAGATTCTCCAGTAGGATCTTGCTGTATGAAACTTATGACGAGGAGGAATATGACAGACATCCCGAAGCAGCGACATGTAACAATCTAACACCTCAGCTTGCTCTGATGATCAAAAACGAGTTGAACGAAATTAAAGCCGAAATGCCAATTCATGATAGCTCCAGATGCTATACTCATTTCTTTTAAACCATGTAATTTTATATTTACCCCCTCTCTTGTTTGTTTTCTATATAATGAAAAAATTCTGCTCTCCAAATGCTATGGAGGTACCATCTTATTGAAATCAGTAATATGTATTGCTTGCTTTAAAGTTCAAAGTTTAAACCCCAAATTGTAAAATATTTTTAGTGAGTGGTGTAACGATGTTGTTTCTTTATAGATCTAGTTTTGATTCCGAACTTAGTTTTGAATAGCTAAATACTAAATACTAAATAGTAAATACTAAATACTAAATACTAAATACTAAATATTAGATACTAAATACTAAATACTAAATACTAAATACTAAATACTAAATACTACTAACTTAACACCAAATACTATTCACAAATACTCCCTCGCTCTTGGTGTATCATTTTAGCTTTCAAGGACAAAAAAAGCTTGAGAAATCAAGACAGGTAATTTTTGAAGTAGTCAAGTATATTGTTCAGTTCCAAGTGACATCTCTTCCAAAACACTTTAAATGTCGTTGTTTGACCTCCAAAGAGAAGGTAAGATATTATCCTAAACATTTGTCATTTGTTGTTTCTTGATTCATTACAGATACTAACCATATTCCCCTACTATTTTGAAGCATTGGTCGATAAATTAAATCAATATAAATCAAGTTTTCGCCATTTGATTGCAGATGACACAACATTTCCATTGATATCCGAGCTACTTGGTGCTGAAAAACTAAACTATGTTTACACCTTCTATAAGATTGATAACGAAGAGAGATCAAACAACAGAGAACAAGCTATCTATATACTGGACCCGACCAGTCCATACTCCATAAATTGTCTCCTTGCTGATTATTCAAATGGTAAACGATACCAATCAGCCGTAATCTGTTTCCTTCCAGGACTGTCAAAAGATACAGCAGAAAAGATACATAGAAATAAATATCTTATGGAATCATGTGGGGGTCTTTCCAAGCTTGATAAGATCAACTTCTTGAGCCTAAATCCATTGGAAAGTAGCTTATATGTTACAAATTTTCACTATTCTATCCCAGCATACTATAACCACCTGCTTCTGGGGAGTGATTTAACTATCAATCAGATAGATCAGTCAGTGGAGTCCATGATTAGCTTGTGTGTCTTGACAAACGAGTATCCGATAGTGCGATATTTCAACTCACCACTTTCCAAAAAAATTGCACTCCGATTCCAACAAAAAATAGATGAATACTACAGAGATCATCCCGATCTTTCACCTACAGGCGGTAAGACTGTCTTTTTTGTGGCTGACCGTACTATGGACATGTTCTCTCCATTCTGTCATTACAAGTACTATAGCTCTCAGATCTTTGATGTTATGTCTAATCAGATTGAGAGTGTTCGTGGAGAATATGTCTACAGTTATAATTATGAAGTTGTCACCAAGCAAGGAGACCGAGTTGAGAAGCATTTGGTGTTCACCAAAGATGATCCATTATTCACTGAGTTGAAGGACCTTGATATAACTGAATATAACAAAGCCATCAGAGATAATTACAAAGCGATTCAGGAGGAGGACAAAAAGTTTGACAACTTGAAATATGTGACTGACATGTCTCATGCGATGTTAAATCAAGATGATCATCTTCGGAAGCTTCAATTGGTGGTGGGCCATCATAAATTCATAGAAAAAATAGATCACGTATTGAAGGAAGGAGACATAGTCGAATGCTTAGCCTTTGAAGGTCAGTTAGCGACAAACTTAATGAATGACAAAGAAAATTTTGTTCCCATCACAGATACACTTCTTGAATTACTAATAAATCCTAAAATTGAAGAGTCGAATAAAATCAGAATTTTGATTGTATACGCATATTATAGAGGAGGCATTATACTTGCTGACCTCAAGAAGCTGTTACAGTTTATATCATTGGTTGAAAAATTTGATAGAATTGTTAGACTATTTCATAACTTCGAAAAACTCGGTCTTGTGTTGATAAAACGATCATTGACTGACAAGCCACTTAAAAGGAAGGAATTCATCGAACTAAAACAAACTGAGGATTTGACTGAAAGATTTGTCCCAAGTATTGCAAACGTAGTAACACGACTGGGATACAACAAATTGCCGGAAGTATACTATGGACAGCATGACTCCAAAGGTTATAACGAGGATCTTGTAGATGAAGCAGACAAGGACTTCCCATATGTGAGGGGTGCTCCATTGGATGATAACGAAGCTGAGCGTCAGCACACAGTGAGGAATCAACCTAGATGGAAGGCGAGAAAGGGAGGAACACCAGACATAAACAAATCGAGACTTTTACTGTTTTTTGCAGGTGGTCTTACTCAATCAGAAATAAGCATGATAAACTCAATAAGTGTAAAAGTTAACAAGAATATTTTAATAGGTACAGATGAAATATACACCCCATTCGATTTTATTGGAGATGTTGCTTTGATTGATACTGAGAGAGAGAAAGCCGAATTTCCGATGGATCTGAAATCAAGAGAAAAAGCAGCTCCTCAATTTTTATTTGACCGATCCTCTCCTCCTGCACCAAAGGAGCAACCTCAAACTTCAACGCAAGCATCAATACAGCAAAAGCATAGACAACTCATGAAAGCAGTCCCTGACTCGAGGCCGTCTTATGTGAATCAAAGCTCTAGCTCGTATTTGAGTTCAACTCATACATCAAAAGATGAGAGAAAGAGGGATAAACTCAGAAAGAGATTCAAAGGTTTGGGTATATAGATTATCTCCCTCTCTTTGATGTGCCACTCGTGTGCATAGGTATGCTTAAAGTATTTTGTGTCTTGTTGATTGGAAGTTATGGTTTGTTGTACTTTAAACAGGAAAACTTGGCGAGATAGACGCCCCGTATAACATTTTTATAAACCATAAAACTAAAGCAAGAAATATCCTTATTGAAGTAAATTAAAGCAATATTCGATGACTTTCTTCATGAATTTAGACATAAGATTCTTGCTCCAAAGAAGAGCCGCCGATTTGTAGCATTTATTGATATTCTGTAACTTGAACCTGATATATTGGAGAGGCAAGGCTCCTTGATAAACTTTGCTGTTACTGGTACTCTCGACTGGAAGTTATAGAATGAGAGATGAGAAGATCTTATGTCGATGTAAACTTTCTTTGAGAACTACTTGATGTTATCTGTAGAAATCAAGTTAAGAATTCTTAAGCAGTTACGTCAAAAATCAATGAATCACACGTCAATTGCGTACCCTTATTGGCATCCGGGTCTGGAGTCTGAATTTACATGTTTTTTAATTCCGAAAAAGTGCGGCACTCAAGTGCAAAACAGTTTCTTCTCGCGCTTTACTGGTTTTGCATTTTTACATACTGAAATTTATCTCCCGAGACTGTTGATAACTAGAATATGAACCGAGAGACCTTCAATTAGATAGTTTTTATTCAAGAATTCAAGTTTTTGACGCTTTTAGTTTATGGTACAAGTGTTTATTTGAACTGACGTTAGACCAGTTACAGTAAATCACGAAAATGTTCGGTTTTGGAAAAAAGAGAGCGGAAGAATCTACCAAGGCTGTCTCTAAATCAAATCTGATTAAGATTGACACGCCATTCTTGTCCCCTCCTGAAGGTTTACACCCTCCTAAAGAGAAATCACTAACAGCCAGTCAACAAGAAAAGTATTTGGCTGTTTTGAAGCATTTTCAAGATGAGACTTTATTACTTTCAACCACAGAGAAAACTCATCATGATAGTAAGAAGGAACCTTTGATCGATGACGAAAAGGCATGGATAACAAGAGAGTGTATCTTGAGATACTTGAGGGCCACCAAGTGGATAGTCGACGATGCTATTGAAAGAATTGAAGGAACGATTAGTTGGAGAAGAGAATTCGGAATTGTTTATCAGACAGATGATTCAAAAAATATCGTTACTCCTGAACTAGTTTCACCGGAGTCGGAGACAGGTAAGGAAGTGGTTTTGGGATATGATAATGACTGTAGGCCATGTTTATACTTGAAACCAGGAAGACAGAATACTAAAAATTCATTTAGGCAAGTTCAGCACTTGGTTTTCTTCTTGGAAAGGTGTATCGATTTCATGCCCTCTGGCCAAGACTCGTTGGCGTTACTGATTGATTTCAAAAACCATCCTGAAATTGCAGCAAATGTGGAAACATCCAAGACCCCTCCATTGAGTGTTGGAAGACAAGTCTTACATATTCTACAAACACATTATCCGGAAAGATTGGGGAAAGCATTATTAACCAACATTCCTTTCTTAGCTAGAACCTTTCTCAAGCTGATCTATCCATTCATCGATCCATTGACCAGAGAGAAACTTGTTTTTGATGCTGAATTTTCGGATTTTTGTCCGGCTGAACAGTTAGACAAGGAATTTGGTGGACTAGTAGATTTTGAATATAACCATGAATTGTATTTCCCTGCTATCGTCAAGGCTGCACAAGAGAATAGACGTCATTACATAGAAAGATTCATGAAGTTTGGAAGAGTGGTTGGGTTGAGTGAGCTTGACTTGAGAGGAACACATGATGACCTATCCGTTCCGGTTGGATCTCAGCCTTCTGCCGTGGAGCTAGGTACCACTGACAGCGCGTCAACTGCTACAAGGTCTCAGATGAATTCTACAGAGTGTAGCACGGAGGAACTGAAAGTTGAAGCTAGCTAATGGGAAGTAAACGCACGAAAATCCCGATTTATCTGTACTTGCTTTACAGCTATATCATGTTTTCAAAAATTCTGCTCTCATGACTAAAATCTTTAAGGCTATTAGTTTGAAATTTAATATTGTCATTTACATGTATATTGTATATATAGATCTTGAAGGTTATCATATGCTTTGTTGTATACACTATATAGTGCGAAAAATATTCTGCAATTTGCTGCAAGGTTTTTGTGTACTCTGTAGACTTCTGAATTTAGGACCGCTTGCAGTTATCTGACTTGTGGAAGAAGGCTGCTGTGGTACTCTTACTTGGTCCCTTCGGAAGTCTCGAAAGATCAATTTGATATTTTAAGATTTCCTCAGTTGATTGCTCGGGTCTAGAGATTGTGCTGACATCGGTAGCTCTCTCGTTGTGTGAATTATGTACCGTACTGGAAATACGAGCTTTTTCATTTTCATGTGGGCTTTGGGTGTTTGAATGCATTTTTACCTCCGATTGGTATGTGAATTGTTGGATGGATGCTCGCTTCACACCCTGTGAATCTCGTTTCGCGCCGTGACCAGTCTCACTGTTTAACATTTCTCGCAAGGGGCTTATTGACCTTTGTCTTTTGCCTTTTGAAGTAGATGCCTCTGGAGACATTGATTTCGAAGGAGATCTGGAATAAGTAATAGATCTCGAGGGCGATCTAGAATATGATGAAGAACGTGACTTTGTTCTGGAATCTGGTTTAACCTCGCTTGATTTGTGTCCTCTTCTTGGTGGAAGTTCCTTCGAGGAACTACGGGAATCTGAGCTCGACCGTGATGGGCTTCTGGAGTATGACACTGACCTAGAATACGATCTTGACCTAGAATACGATCTTGACCTAGAATACGATCTTGACCTAGAATACGATCTACCATGAATGTCTGATCTTGATGAGCCACTGTATGATCTGGACCCAGATCTAGATGAGCCGCTATAAGAATATGACCTTGATCTTGACCTGGAGCCTGACCCTGAATAGGAACTCAAGTCAGTTCCCCTGTTCTTGCTCACTCTGGATCTTCCTCTTGCTTCTTCCAATGAATCTCTTCCAAAAGTCTGCTCGTCCTCCTCCTCATCTGGTAAGTTCTCCAAAGTCTCTCTCATTTCCTCGGTTAGTATGCCTAATCCAATAGCAGTAAAGAAGTTGATGCTGAACCTTAAGTGTTCTGAACCATGTGTTGGGAATAAACCCTCTAAAAAGGGCCTGATGTATTCCTCGTTAATACGGATTCTTAATTGATTGATGCCAATTTCTTCTTGTAGTTTTAAAAACATAAATTTCAGGAAAATTCTGCCCGAAGAGGTGGAATCGTCTTCTGTTAACTTAATCACCTTCATGGCTTCCCATCCCATTTTGTCCGAACCAAGCATATGACCCCAAAAAGAAGCAATGTTTCTTAGCAAGTTGGTTTCAAATCTGTGGCATTGCTTATAATTTTCTTCAAATACATCTTTGAAAGCAGCCTCCCACTTCCTACTAATTGAAATCAATAGTTCACCTACTAATCCATAATACTTGGCGTATGTTTTTTCTTGAGCGCAACATTTCACGATCATGTCAACCAGCATGTACTCCTGTCTCTCGGGGTCAATCGGTTGAATTTTTAATAATTTATGAACAGCTTCATCATGTCCCATACTAGACATGATAGTCAAATACACAGTTTTTTGAAAGTTGGTCAGTTCTGTTTCCGTTAGGTCCTTAATCTGTTGCTTTACTTGATCGTCTTTTTGTTCATCTGATGATTCTGTCTCCGATTCTGAATCTGAGCATTCGCTATTATCTTCTGAAGAGTCATCGGAGACAGCTTCATCACCTATAATTTCTCTCTTGAGGGCTATGTACTCAGCTTCATGTTTTTCGTATTCGGGGTCGAACTTAAAGACGTTTCGCATTTCTTGAGATTTCAAATTGTCATCTAAATTGATAGCGTGGGTGATCTTGTCTTCATCTTCAACCAAGTCTAATTCATCTTCAATGACTGAGATATTGTCGAACTTTGCCCTTCTGAGTTTGAATAAATCCTCGATCAAGTATTGGACACGCTTTGATATTAAATCTTCATTTAGTATGTTTCTGAATCTGTCATAAATTGCATTTGAAGCAACAGCAGAGTTTTCGTTCAAAAATGGACCAACTTGAGTCATTAGTATGCATGCAATCTCCACAGAGTCATTTGTGGGATTTTCTAGTAATAGTTGCAGTATTTGCAAAACTAATATCTCATGGCAGATTTGATAGTTAGTCAACCCAGCAAGAAAGCTGGTCACAGCTATACATGTTTGCTTGTCTTGTCTTTTGTAAGATCTTTTAAACTGTAGAACGAGTCTCGATATGGCCAAAGCTCCAATTTCTGGAACTTTAGAGTTGATGACACATAATAGAGATGAGTACACAGATGTATAATGAGAAGAGACCGCTTGAGATTTGATCAAACTTCGTATAAACGGTCCTTGACCTCTTACCAAGTTCAATTTAAAAAGCTCTATAACAACTGACTTGATATTGGATTTATTGACCTTGTTTACAAGACCATTTATAGATTTTTTCAATTGTTCCCATTGCAATTTCTGAAACTCTGTAGACTGTTTAGACAAATTGACTTGCGATAAAAGCTCTCTAAGCTTGGCTGGAGGGATGTAAGCTCCACCAGATCTAAGCTTTGTGAGCTCCTCTAATGCACTTGACATTTAAATGACAGTGGTCTTCTAATAGTTCAATATATAATGCTAGAGAATATGTATCATCAGGATGACTATAAGAGACTGATACGGCCAAAAAATTGTCCTAAAAGTTTCTTAACTATTTTATTCGCTCTCGCTTCTTTTTTGTATCTCGCTCTTAATAAATGTGCTAAGTAGTAGGACTATATTATAAAATGTGGAGTTGCATATTAGACCCATAACTCTATCTATATACAAACATACCCCCTAAGTTGCAGGCCTACTATCTTGCATACTTTGAACTTCACAAATTGAATATCTCCAAACTCAAGATCTTTTCAATCTGAATGACACACACGAAGCCGTTACTGATCGTGACTGCCGACCAGGTTGATAATCAATCACTTTTGAATGCGCTACTTTATAAAACTCTCTCAGGAAAGCTTGATACACTTACCATTCTCATAGTACAGGAGATTACACAACTCAGTGATTTGATTAAAAAACTTCTAAAGGTGTATGATACAGCCAGGTTCTATCATAATATGGAAGTGGTTGTGAATGTCATATATGGATCAAATTTTCAAAAGTTATCACAAAGAAAGCCATGGGATTCACTTATAAGCGTGGACCATGGGGATCTTTTATTGGAAGGGAAGGATACG
Organism: Ogataea nitratoaversa; assembly: GCA_030579435.1. Classification (NCBI taxonomy): domain Eukaryota; kingdom Fungi; phylum Ascomycota; class Pichiomycetes; order Pichiales; family Pichiaceae; genus Ogataea; species Ogataea nitratoaversa. The sequence continues at coordinate 54,239 of JAKTQZ010000049.1, forward strand.
CTCAATCTCCCATTGGTTCAATTGGAGTCAGTTGATCTCAAAGCCCTAAAATATACCAATTATATTCCGCCGAATTTGCCTAATAGAATAGAAGAAGGTTATATAAAGCAATACGAGACAGTGGCCATTGGCGGGACTTTCGATCATCTACATGATGGACACAGGATTCTTCTTAGTGTTGCTGCATTTCTAACTAATAAAAGATTGATAGTGGGGATAACAGGTGATTCTTTATTGAAAAACAAAAAGTATGCGGAATATATGGACAGTTTTCAAAGAAGATCCAACAATGTCACAGATTTTGTCAAGTTTGTCGACCCAGGATTATACGTAGAGGTCTACAAAATTGAAGACATTTGTGGTCCAACTGCCACAGTAAAGGATATTGATGCATTAGTTTTGAGCTCGGAGACTGCGAGTGGTGGAGACTTTATCAATAATGTTCGTAAAAACAAAGGATTCCCTGAACTTGTCGTAAAAGAGATCTCCGTTGTTGGTGGTGGCTCAAAAGAAGACGGATTCAAAGAGAAGTTAAGTAGTACACAACTCAGGAAAAGAGACTACGAAAGACATCAGTTACACACAGATTGAATAAGGTGAGACGCTGAACACAATATGCTGGGCCTGAACTAGTGGTTTCTTCAGATTCGAACATGCAAAAAAACAGGAATTGATATATAAAGGTGCATATAGTACAATCTGATTGATATGTATATACGAACTATAAAATAAATGATAAACAACTAATGAAAGACACCTCAACTTCTCAAAAATCATTGGTTGAACGGCTTAGGAACAACCCTGTACTGTATCAGAAGACTTTGACTAACCCGTCAGTGCAAGAAATCTTAGATACATGGGAAATGCAACGTGTATAAAACTGAAAACACTTTGAAGCTATTGGTTGAGCCTCAAAATCAGTAAACAGAACAAGAAAAGGAAAAGATGGAATTTAGCGAACTTCCCTGTTGATCATTGCAGGTTACTCTCTTATGAAAATAGAAGGTTCAAAAGTGGACCCTCTTCTGATACTTCTATCAGGATGGTCAATGCAAATCTGTATTTTTTTTGGATTTTTCTTGACGATATCAAACAGCTGGTAATCAGCCCCTTCCTTAATATCTAGGTATTCAACTTCGCTAAGGTTAGTGATTCCAATTCTGACGCTATTAAACTCTTTTTCACTCATTCCCAAGAGTTTGTGCAACCTTTCTCTTGTAGCAGAAAATGGTTCATCTTTAATCAAGTCAAATATAAACGGAATACTATGTGCATGTATAGGTTGCCCAAAGAACTGCATACCAGGTATAAGTCTTACACTATCTGAACCATTTTCTAAAACTTCCTTGAAATTAGGATAGTTTCCTATAATCAACTGATCAAAGTTATCAATGGTTGTATTCAATGGGTAAATACCATTGTGGATATGTTTTCGTGTTGCCCAGCAAACTAAATTATCTTTGTCTTCCTCTTTGATATTAGCCTTTGTTTGTAATCTATCGACCAAATCTTCAATGGTGCTTGACTTTGGTAAGAAGAATTCGTGTTTCTGCTCCCGGCAGATACCTTGACCAACCCACGAAACTCTACATAGCTTCATTTCTTCGAATTCGGCTAACGTGACATTCAATACCTCATATTGTAACTCTAATGTCTGAGACTTTGGAGTTTTGCTAATCAATCTCTTAAGGTTGATATCTCTTCTCAAAGGAATTCTTTGGTTGGAATGGCCAAGGATAAATATTCTCAAGTAGTCTGGGTCAACCTGGATTTGTTCGCCAATCTTTTCTGCTAACTGGTTATAGTGTGAAGAGGTAGAGAACCAGAAATCAAACTCCTTGTGAACAGGAGACTTGGATGAGGCCGATCGTTTTTCGACTGGATCGCTGGTGAGGTCAACTACATCATCATCACTGTTGTTGGCGACAGGAGTCTCTTCTTCGTCAACTTTAACGTACTGTTCTTCGTCTTCGTCGATTTTAGCTAATGGGGAAACTTTGAAGTGAGCTCTATTAGCCATGAAACTGTAAAACTGTTCCAACTCAACATCTGTATTCTCATTAGCTTTAGCAAAACAAATGATGTCACCATTATCCAATTCTGATTTGTAAAATGACTTTGTAGGGATAAGGCCTTGGATCAGTCCTGGGCCCAACTCCTCATAATATTTTAAAGGCGTCTCTAGGCTGAAATCCATTAAGTTGTTAATAAGCTGAGTCAGATAATCAATTTTTGTGCTAGTTGAAACACAAACATGAGTGACCCCCGTCAATGATTTTGACTCCGGGTCAAAATACTTCAAGAATATGATAATATAATTGGAAGCGTCATTCAAAGGATCCAACTTTGGAGTAAAATCAGATTTGGTCAAATTAACGAGCCTGTCCAGTTTTTCGTCGAGATCATTTATTTTCGTAAGCTCCTGAAGTTCAGGCTTGTCTTCCCCTTTGAAATTGTAATATGAATTGGATATAAACTTCAATTCTCTTGAAGCGTCCTCTAAGAAAAGCACAAGTTGAGAGCTTTGATTCCCTTTTCGTTTTCGAGTATATGACTGTTCGACATGTTTAACAATTTGTCCAACTGTAACATCATTGAATCTATCATTGCCATATTGGTAAGGAATCACTGATCCGGGTCTGAAAGCTAAATTTTGTCTCCCCACAATATTCCAGAATCTGAAAGCATGGGGATTTGCGGATGCACCCAATGCCTTAGCAAGGTCCTCGTAAAGCTTCGAAAATGGTTCTGATTTTAGCAGTCTAAGTTTAATAGGGAAAGATTCTGGATCATACAAATCTTCAGAAAAGTTTAGACGGTCATCCTCATTAGGTCCTAAGTCAAAACCTTGATACTTTGCGAACCCGTTATTGACAAAAACTTTGAAATTCGTATATAGGTGCATTTCCTCTTGTTCCTTTCTGATTCTTTCCAACTCCTCATTCTCATAATTAATCTGTTGTGATATATGTGAAGGGGAGTCATCTTCTGTAACTTCCTCCAGAACGTCCTCAAGTTTCGACTTTCTGATATAAACTAACATATAAGCAGAAGTGTGTCTTTTCATTTGATACTCTTGTTGTTCCTCTTTGGACATTTCCCTTGGATCAGTTGTCAGCTTATCAGCACCAAAGTTTCCCTCAAAGACATCATGAGGGGTGACTCTCCATACTTTGTCATCTTCAAATCTAAACCATTCGTCTTTTGGTGTTGGTTTCAACATTGCATAATAATGGCCCATTGACACATCACCTTGGTGAACTAGAACACCTTGTAATTGATATTCCCAATCTTCGTCATAATTCGGGGCATCGTTGGCTAGGAATGGCTTTAAATCAATACTGTCAAAATACTCATAGCGATCATTGATCTTCACAAGTTGATCATACTCAAAATCATACTCAAATCTTTTGAGTTGTAAGTGTAAAACAGGCGGGAAACTTTCAAAAACAACCCCCTTTTCAGCATCTTGCAGTCCAAATCCAGGGGCATCGTATTTATTGTCACCATCAAGCATCTCCAACTCAACATAATTAGAAAACGAATCCTTGATATTCTTCAGATTTTTAACATTCAACTGAATGTCCCAGAAATCCTCGGTACGGCTACTCTCATATTCGACATTAACACATCGAATAAAACTTTTCATGGTACCAACAAATATGTCATTTAAGCAACCTTCAATGGCTGTATTTTTCATTTTGGACTCCAATCTATCCATCAAAATACGATTCAGCTCTTGAACGTCGTGTTGGGTAAAGGCATCTGCACTCGTCCAACCGAATGACTGAGTTAGCTCTAATGTATCAACTGGTTTAACAGAGGTCTGTAAATTATAAAATAATCTCTGTAAAGCGAGGGAAACACTTTTAGGGTGCTCCAAATACTGATGAAAATTTTCCCAATCCATATTCAATTCATCTTGAGTAGGAATTTGATAAACTTTCTTTCTGAAAACTTTAGTCAAATAGTACGATTGTAATAATGAGTTCAAATAACAAGTAGCACCTTGATTGTTAATACCCACAAATCCCGTCTCTTTTTTAGAATCATAGTCTATGAAGTCATTCCACAAACTTCCAGTATGATCACGTATCAATCTTACGTACGCTGTTATATTCACCTTGTTGTTTTGAATCATTTTTGCCTCTTCAACAGATCTTGTACTTAGTAATGAAACAAATCCCCAATCTGTAACCTTCGGATTGTAACGATATTCGGTGGCATTTGACTTACGAATTGAAGGGTTGCTAGAATCCCAGGCATCAATACCAAATTGTACGCAAGAGTGCCAGTCATCACCCAATTCGTCATTTATAGGATGAGCCTCCAAATAAACTGAGTAGGTAGGAACAGACTTTCTATTTTGACATAATAAGAGAAGATTGAATTCGTAGTCGTTTCCTACTTTGAATCTAGGGCCAATGACTTTCTCTTCTGTAATTGATGACAAATTGTTGATTTCCCAATTATGATAAGTTTCTACTTCTACTTCGTAATAAGGTGGAGGCTTTGGAAGAAGTCTTTGTAGATTCTCAAGAAATTTGGCTGAATTACTTGCACTACTTTCAACGACCGCTTGATTATGAGGAGGAAGTCCATTCTGGTCCGACTTTTGTGTAGCTCCTTCACCCTTATCATTATCACTTGAGTAGCCTGAAGAATCTCCGCTGGACAAATCTTGTTCATAGTCGTCTAACTTTGTCTCCTTCTCAAAAGGATTTTCGTCGGAATCCCTTTCTTGTTCAAGTGTCATATTTGAGTATTATGTGTTATGCCTTAAAATCGACTAGTTGATAAAATATTAGTATCTTGGTGAGGTAAATGTATAAAGGAAAAAGATCACAGCAAGCTCAAAAAAAAGCTGATGATATGCAAAGAGCAATTGATAATTAGATTCCCGATAGGGTATGTCAGATCAATGCTTTATTTAAACTTGAAAGACGACAAAGGAATTGGCAATGATACTTACTGTTTCAATCAATAAACTAAAATATAATACTAACAGCAGCACGCTTGATATTTTTTGTGTTGTATGTGATTAGTATTTATAGGTATTTGACTTGATTGTATGTGCTTACGATTGAAGTATAAATGGACTAGCTAAAACCAAGGCAACTTTTTATTGAGATGAGATAAATAATGAGGAGGTGTTTGATATAACGGATACCTGTGTATTGAATGTTAAATCACAGGATTGAAGTGACAACTTTGTAGGTACAATTGAAGTAATTGGTTTGAGTAAAAGAGAATAACTAATTGTAATAATTATGTCAATAAAAGTTGTAATGCAGTTGATTTAATTAATCACTTGAAATCACTTGTCTTGTTTCCTCTCTTTTACATGGGACCCATTTACTCTCCCTATTATTTCTTACCAAAAGTTCTATAAGTTCTATGAATTCAAAGTCTACTAGTTACTTGTTCCATCAGTTCTTTAAGTGACATTAATATTACGTCAGGACAGTTATTGGGTGATCCACGACTCATTCTGCAACTCCGGGCGAGTAGAAGACTTCCTCCTAAAGTTGGCTGTTGACAGTTGCACGGCGCTAAACTGAAAGCGCTCAATAAGTCTGCCTGGTGTTGCCTCGTGGTATACTTAGTACAGTAGAATCTACTGGTGATTGGTACCTAGTACAGGTAACTTCAATACCTACATCGGAGTAAATTACAGTTTTGGTGAATCCGTACAGATATAACAGGTATCGTACAGTGTATTATTCACCATTTGGTGCGTATATATTAGTATAAGGGCATTTGCAAAATACATGATTGATCATACAGCTTATCTAGTGTATTCGTGCGAACATAACATGAGACAGGATCCTTGTTACTTGATGTTTAAATCATGTAACTTACTGGTCAAATCCTTCTCGAAATTTTGTTTCCACATCAGCTTGTCTAAGCTTTTGCTTGAACTAGACTTGCTTGATTTCAAATAAGGAGTTTTGACCTCTTCGTTGAACTTTGGATAAAAGTAATTGTTTTGTGAGTCCTCTTTATCATCTATATCAACTGTAGAATCACTTAATATTTGATCTGCTTCTTCCTCGTTCGGGTTGGTCTTCTTGTTAGAAGTAGTGATATCCCCATCATATTCCTCTTCTTCTTCGTCTTCGGTTTCGGCAGCACAGCCAAGAGCCTCGGAAGTGTTCGCTACATGTTGATCATTTTCTGTGTCATCATTGTAATCTATTTCAAATCTATCTTCCTCGTTGTTAGTTGTCTTTGACTGTATTTCTTCGTCAGCTGATAAAACGTTTTCTTCGGCCTCTCCATCGGCCGAATTGTCATTCTCTTCATCGTCATCATCGTCATCAAGTCTAAATTCATCAGGATTTATCAAATGTTTAAGTTTTGATGTGTGGGAAACATTGACAAATTCGTCCAAGCTTTGATCGTTGATGTGAAAAACTGGTTTGCCCTTTTGAGGAGACAGGGGGGTTAATACAGGGGTGCTGTCATCAAAAGTGCTTGGAGATCTGCTAGGAGATAAAGGAGAGAAAAGACTAACTGTACTGTCCCCAGCTTCTACGTCATGAACTTCAAGGGAATTATCGGCTCCACGCTCCTTCTGATAGGTAGTATATGATTCCTTGTTTTTATCACTCAACAAATGAATGAAACTTTTTTGCTCTTCTCTGTTATTCCAATTTAAAACCCTGCTAACACTGTCGAAGTACTCAGTTCTTGAAGATCTCACGGTCGGGAATGGAAATGGAGACGCTGAGACCGAAACGTAATAACCTTTCAGTAGTTCGACTCTGGAACGGCCATCAAAAGACGCCCATGCCGTAGCACGGGAACGTAATGGAACTTTGACCTTTAGTGACATTGAATCTGGTAACAGTATAGGTCTGAAAGATAGTGTATGCGGACAAATAGGAGTTACACTTATAGCACTAACGCTAGGATGAACGAGGGAACCGCCAGCACTCAAAGAATACGCTGTGGAACCTGTTGGGGTGGCAATAATAAGGCCGTCAGCTTGAGCAACAGTAAGTAGAGAACCATCTCCGTAAAGTTCAAGCATTGAAACCCACGGAGAGGGACCTCTATCGACCGTCAACTCATTCAACACCTGTTGTTCACAAACCAACTCTCCATTAGGTTTATGGACACGGCAAGTGAATCTCATACGAAGATTAGTGAGAACACCTTTGTGTACCACTTTAGTGAGCAAATTACGAAAATCTTCAAATGGGAAATTTGTAAGGAATCCAAGCGAGCCTAAGGAGAAGGACATGACAGGAGGGACCACTCTTTGAAAAAGAGTGGAAGCATATAACACTGTTCCATCTCCACCAAGTGTGATAACTAAATCAAATATATCAGGGTTGGCCCTAATGAGGTTTTTTGACCAAAACTTTAACCTGCCCTGAGCACTTGGTATGTAGTTGATTATTCCATTGCAATCGAATCTCTTTGAATTTTCCAGATGGTAATCGACGTAGACATTTATTATATCACTCAACTTTAGCAGCCATTCAGTCATTTCTTTTGTTAAGTAAACCAATGAGTTGTCTCTAGCTTTGGTAATGATCATGACAGAACGAAGTTGCAAATGGATAGTAGCCTTGTTTAAGTTCTTGGCCAATATTCTAACACCATGAGCTGTTTTAGCTAGTTGGGCATGTGATTTGACTGACTTTAAATTGTTGTCTGATAAGTTGTCTAGTAGCTGCTCAGCTGAATCCTTGATCACAATGTTCGAGTTATGCAGATTCGGAACTGCCACGGAATATTTACCATTGTCAGGAACAAGTCGATCTGAACTATCCACTTTCACGGTAATTGATCCTTTGGGGTTACCTTTGCAATATAAACTGTCGTGTAGCATTGGTTGTTTAGGCATTTCGGATTCAGTTCTCGACATCATAATAGGTCCATCTTCAGTTTCAAATGACACCGAGCGAGAAAGAAGGTCCGGTCTCAAGCTGGAACCAGAATGGAAATTGCTATCGTAACTTTGCGACATTCTTTGACAGTATATGATATTAATTGGCTGCTTGTTTCTTAATTGGCGCTACTTTATTCTAAGGAAAAGATATATGAATCAATGATGTTATTCAAGAAAATATATTTGCACCGGACTTAATAATTATTGAATGTCTATTTTTGGGAATATTGACCTCGACAAGCAATAAAACAGTGAACACAGGTGACAATTAGTAAGCAACACTCTTGTATGCAAATTATATAAAGTCTATTGGTTCTTGAAACAAGTCTCTGGTGCCTGTTCAATTTTAATGAACTGACTATCTCGATAATAAACTGAGAATAGAATCCCGATATCCTTGTTCACACACATGGTGCAATCAAATTTCAATTTCCAAGTCTTGACTATTGTAGATATTTTTGGGGCGTTAACTAAATTATTAACTCACCTATTGTCATCACTGCACCAGTGAGTCAGTAACAAGAGAGATTTTGAGAATTAGCCACTCGAATAATAATCTCCTAAGGCACCCAATTCTTTCACGCGCTCATTTCTTTTACAAATTTTATTTGAAAACACATCAAATTCCCTCAGATGAGGTGGCTGATGTTATTGTCAAGATGGAATTGTTAACACCAATTTGAATACAGTATAGATACTGATCCAATCAGAAATAGTGAGATATCATATCCATTTCGTATGTCAAGTATACACCTCGCTTTAAAAACAGCTGTATTATAAGTCCAAACTTGAAAGTAAAAAAACAATATATATAATATATATTATATATATTTAAGAAATTATTTAAAACGGAAAATGCAATCAAAAAACAAGGTATACTCAATATATAACTTGATGCGAATCATAGTTCTAAAAATCTTTGGTGATCTTACAAGTCCATCCTGAACCTTTGTCTAATAGCGGTAGAGCAGCACCTAAACACCATCCTAACTCGTTGTCGTTGATCTTCTTAGCAGTCTTTAGTTCTCTTCCTAAGGAGATATCATAACCAGTGTGCAGCATTGCAGTCATAAAAGAAAGATCCATACACCATAGCGGTTCTGATTCTAATTCTTTAACATGAGAAGGATCTGAGAAGTGCTGAGCCCATAATTCAGAGCCTGAGCAAACTAGCGAAGTAATCTCTTTCACTTCCTCTAAAGTGAACGTCAATGGCATACCAATAGGTTGTAGTCTATCATAGAAATATGAGAAAATAAACATATCAGAAGCACCAGGAAATTGACTTCTCAGAGAAGGTTGGTAAATACCATTGAAAGAACAAGATTTTGAAGCACAATGACTATCTTTGTTCAAAATGGATTCAGCCAAGAATTTGCATTGGGTAGCAGACGAAGCTGCCACTGGATCCTGCGCTGACTCAGCTGGTGAAACAAAGTTGACTAAGTAAGTCTCTTTGTCGTTAGCCTTAACTTGGACGCTATCAGCCCTAACACCAGGTGGCAAACATGGATGTTGTAAACTAATTCCAGTGACAGCAGTATCATCCTTGATTTGAGCGGCAGTTAATGGTTTTAAAAGAGCAGCGGCGTCTTTTCTACCTAAGAACATATCTAAAACTTGAGCATTGATCTTCTTTCTTGCTTCCATTAAACCAAAACCTAGGTGTGAGTATTGATATAGAACAAAATCTCTGCCTCCAAAGCTGATCTCGTATTTGTGTTCACCTTCAATCATGTCTTCCCCATCAACGGGTTCGAACACAATTTGCGTTGAACCACCGCCTAAGTCAAAGACAGCAGCAGTAGGATTTTTAGCGTTCGAACCGATGTTACCCAATAGGTAATTTGTAGTAATCCAAGCATAAACACCTTCGTCACTACCATCCATGATTGAGACACCATCCCCTTCGACAACAGCAAATGGATAGTCCTCAGTTAAGTGACGTCTGACTTCAGCTAAAATGGCTGCTGATTCTTCCTCACCAAGGAATCTCAATCCAGCAGTAGCCTTGACTGCAACAGGAGTACAGCTGTGCTTATTCTTAGGAACAGATTTCAAAGCCAACGCTAAGAGTGGATCTAAAGACTTAGCAGCTCCAACAGCATCGGAAGCAAAAGAAGACAACCCTGGTTTCAGCATCTCAAAGTCCTCGTTTAATAGCTTTGGTGGAGAGTAGCAGGTATCAAACTTGTAGATGTGAACTCTTGAACCAGTTGAACCAGCATCAATCATGATAACATACTCATCTTGACTCTGGCAGCTACCAGTTTTGGATTCACCAAACTTGGCCTTAGCTTCCTCCTTTTGGTCATGTAGAGGTTCAAGTTTACCAGATGAAGCAGATGTTTTCTTTTTTTCAGGGACGACACCAGCAGCCTTGACTTCATCAATGTATTTGGCTTCTTCATTTTGATCATACAGTGGTTCTGTCTCAACAGATGCTCCAGATCCAACTTTTCCTGCAACAGCAGTGGCAGTTGCCTTAGCAAACTCCTTGTCAGTTAAGACTTGACCAACATTTTTAAATATTTGATCATCTGTGAATGATGTGGTTATATCAGCAACTGGGAGAGAATCTCCAATGGATGGATTGGAAGCGGAAGCTGCTTTTGGAGTATTAGGAACAATGTCGGAGACTGACTCGACAACCTTAGGGCCACTCGGAGCCAATAGTAACAAGAACCCTATAACCGTAAGCAAAGCAGCTGCTAAGACAAGCTTATTACGACGTTTGGAAATTAAAGGAGCCATCGTGTGTATTCTATCAGATGAACTGAGTATAATTGTCCTTTAAAACTAAAGTTCAAGATTAAAGATAATGCGACAGGTAAATTCAAATAGTAGAATATAGCTTATCAATAAATTTTAATCTCTTTCTTGTCTATTCGAATTTCCACAATCGTCCTTTGGAGAAAAAATCCTGTCAATACAATTTTCTGAGATTCAGGTACGCGTATTTACTCGCAATTGTATTCGCGAACAAATAGATATTGCAACGTGTACCTATTATTATAACTGATAGCATACTACATATTATATAATTTATTATTTAATGCTGAGTAATTTATTTAATTTTATTATCTTTGGTACGTCACCAGATATTGGGGGCCGCTGGCTAATTGTAGCTTACGTACTTTTTCCTTATATATGAATACGTGGTTGGTGACTGCCGCTATTTGCACGTTCACCATATTGTCAGAGGTTATTGGCGTTAATTGGTTTTATTCTAAATTAGTGATTTATACTTCCCTTAAACAAATGGGGACAACTCTTTGAACACAAGATTCAAATTGCCTTAATGAGATTGATTTCAACCAGGGATTTTATCACAACGCCTTACTCATAGAACCGTTTTCAAAATATCCAACAATGAGAAGGTGGTTTGGAACCCCATACCCCCCAGGGGGGACAAATGAAGATAGGAGAAGCATTACAAGTAAAGACTCATATTTACATGGATATGATTCTTCTTCTGAAGACAGTTCAAACAAGGAAGTTCCATGGACTAGAATTAACTCAATAGATATTGCAAAGTCTGGTCCTGGATTACCGCGGCATGCGGTTGAAAGTGAAGAGGAAGAGGAAGAAGAGGAGGAAGAGGAAGAGGAAGAGGAAGAAGAAGAAGAAGAAGCAGACAAGGAGGGGAAGCTTGATCTTGAGAATAGCGATTACGGCCAAGAAAAATTGGTAAATCCCACTCAGCTCAACTTTTTGGTTGCATCTGATAAAGAAAAAAATAAAACTAATTGCTCTAGCTTTGCAGTGTCTGAAGAAGATGGAAGTCAAGATATTACCAAAAATAATGATAAATTTGGAGCCGTCATCATTAACGATACATTAGGAGCAATTAGGGGGCAAAAACTGAGCACACAAAAGAGTCTTTCAAATGTATCAAATAATCAAGAAAGCTTTCAAAAATCCGAAAATTTCAATTCAGTTTCTGTCAGTCAGAAACATAAAGCATGTGAACTAAAGGAAATAAGCCACAATGATAATAGAGTCACGCAAAATCAAGCAAATATTTTTCCAACAGTAAAAGCTGGAGAGAAAAAATCGAGGCAAACAGCAGAAAGCAAGAAGTTGCAGTTATTACTTGACAGTGAAATCAACCAAAGGAGCTTGGGCGCAACATCTGTTAGACTAGGCTCAGGTTATATGAAATTTGCTCATAATGATTTTCAAAAAAGGAGCCCAACGTCTTTTGGGCCACCGTATTGCGAGAATGTTGAAGAGGTCAATCATGATAATGAACAACAAGTATCAACAGCTTCTTATGCTGGTTCCACTAACAAAATATCTACAAATATGAATGAAGTAGTGATGCCGAATATTCTGTCGTTCAAAGAATTTGGTCTGAATCCGGGGGAGTATAATCAAAAAAGGGAACTTGAAAATTGCAAAATTAAATTAATGGAAAAGGAAAATTGCATTGTGGAGCTACAGAGTAAGTTGGAAATAATGAAAAATACAGATGAGAATAAGAGTCGTGAAATTGAGATATTAAAGTGTAAACTTGAATCTCATAGTAAAGCTAAATGTGACTATACAACAAGTATTAATCAAATAGAAAGTTGGAAAAAAACAATTGAGCAAAATATAAACGAAATGTACATTGACACGCTCACAATGAAAGACAATCAAATCTTCCAATATGACAAGAATTTATCAAAAAGCATAAGAAATACAAAGTATTACAAATGGTGGATTTGGCAGATGCACGTAATGTTATGTAACGTATATGGAAAATATGGGGTAAATCTGGAAATGTATTTGCCCATGGAATCTATCTCTCAAATACTAAAAGAAGACCCAGATCAAGCAGAGATGGCCAGAAAGCTGCGCTTGCTTCGAGACTCACTTCTGGCTTTGATTGATGGCATTTCAAGAAATTGAAAAGAATTGATAAATAACTGTACTATATTATACACCTAAATACTATGTTGTAAGCTGTAAATGGTTAAGTTGTATTTAATATGGCTGTGCATATTTCAATCTGAAATCTCATCTAATTGCACTAGCCTCTTCTTTTAGTGGCTAGAACATTCGAGAACCTTACCCGCTGCACCCGCTACGGCTGTGCAGTGGACAATCCCTAATTAATTACAGGCACCACCTGGTGTTTCAAATTTGATTATCAAATCAACCCCATCGAATTTTCCAGACACTCCGAGAGCGCCCTAGAAGATTCGACCCCACAGTGGTCCCATATTTATGTCCTTTTATTCTATACGTTTCCATCACATAACCTACTTAACAGCAACTTTAATAATTATATGTAAGGTGACAATATTATCTTCCTAACTGAATGGTTATAAATATTGCCTTATTCCCTCCAATGATGACAATTGTTCTCTTCTTTCTATCTATCTTTTAGTTCAATTTGTTTGTTAATTAACAATTATTTATAACCGCATACAGATAATACAATTAGAAATATTTTATAACTAAAAATGTCAAAAGCTATTGGAATTGATTTAGGAACAACATATTCATGTGTTGCTCATTTCACAAACGATAGAGTGGAAATTATTGCAAATGATCAAGGTAACAGAACCACGCCTTCATTTGTTGCTTTCACGGACACTGAAAGATTGATTGGTGACGCTGCTAAGAATCAAGCTGCGATGAACCCAAGTAATACCGTGTTTGATGCAAAGAGATTGATTGGTAGAAAGTTTGATGACCCAGAAGTGATCAATGATGCTAAACATTTCCCATTTAAGATTGTCGAGTCCGCTGGTAAGCCAAAGATACAAGTTGAATTCAAAGGTGAAACCAAGGTTTTCACCCCTGAGGAGGTGTCATCAATGGTTTTAACCAAAATGAAAGAAACAGCTGAAGGTTACCTTGGTGGTAAGGTGACAGATGCAGTCATTACTGTTCCTGCATATTTCAATGATTCTCAAAGACAAGCTACCAAGGATGCTGGTTTGATTGCTGGTTTGAATGTCTTGAGAATCATCAATGAACCAACTGCTGCCGCTATCGCCTATGGTTTAGATAAGAAAGGTCAAGGTCAAGGAGAACACAATATCCTGATTTTTGATTTGGGTGGTGGTACCTTTGATGTCTCATTATTATCTATTGATGATGGTATTTTTGAAGTTAAGGCAACAGCTGGTGACACCCATTTAGGTGGTGAAGATTTTGATAACAGACTTGTCAATCACTTTGCAAATGAGTTCAAGAGAAAGCATAAGAAAGATTTAACTACAAACCAAAGAGCTTTGAGAAGACTAAGAACTGCTTGTGAAAGAGCTAAGAGAACATTATCTTCATCTGCTCAAACTACATTGGAGATCGATTCCTTGTATGAAGGTATTGATTTCTACACATCCATTACAAGAGCTAGATTTGAAGAATTATGTGCTGATTTGTTCAGATCAACTTTAGACCCAGTTGAAAAAGTCTTAAAGGATGCTAAAACTGATAAATCACAAATTGAAGAAATCGTTTTAGTTGGTGGTTCAACTAGAATTCCAAAGGTTCAAAAATTAGTTTCTGACTTTTTCAATGGTAAGGAACCAAACAAATCTATTAACCCTGATGAGGCTGTTGCTTACGGTGCTGCTGTTCAAGCTGCTATCTTAACTGGTGATACTTCATCGAAGACACAAGACTTGTTGTTATTGGATGTTGCTCCATTATCACTGGGTATTGAAACTGCTGGTGGTGTCATGACAAAGTTAATTCCAAGAAACTCTACGATTCCTACCAAAAAGTCAGAAACCTTCTCTACCTATTCTGATAACCAACCAGGTGTCTTGATCCAAGTCTTTGAAGGTGAAAGAACCAGAACTAAAGATAATAACTTATTAGGTAAGTTTGAATTATCTGGTATTCCACCAGCTCCAAGAGGTGTTCCACAAGTTGAAGTGACGTTTGATATCGATGCTAATGGTATCTTGAATGTTTCCGCTCTCGAGAAGGGTACTGGTAAGTCCCAAAAGATTACCATTACCAATGATAAAGGTAGATTGTCTAAAGATGATATTGAGAGAATGGTTTCCGAAGCTGAAAAGTTCAAAGAGGAGGATGAGAAAGAAGCAGCAAGAATTCAAGCCAAGAACGGTCTTGAAACTTATGCTTATTCGTTGAAGTCAACTGCTTCAGAAAAGCAATTTGAAGAAAAGGTTGAGGCCAGTAAGAGGGAATCTTTGAATACCGCTATTGATGAGACCATTGCATGGATAGATTCCAACCAAGCTGCAACTACAGAAGAATATGATGATAAAAAGAAGGAGCTAGAGCAAATTGGTAATGAAGTCTTGAAAGACTTATATGCTGCGGGTGGTGCACCAGATGCTGGTGCTCCGGGTGGATTCCCAGGTGCTCCGGGTGGATTCCCAGGTGGACCAGGTGCAGGTGCTGCTGACCAGGGCCCTTCAGTTGAAGAAGTGGATTAGATTTGATGAGCTGAATTTCAGTGTTTGTCTTTTCATATTGTCTTTCATTTGGGTGTGTTTTTCACAAGTTCGGTAAACAAAAATCATGATTGCAGTTTTCAATCTAGTTTATTTATTTGCATTTTTCTTTGTTAGGTTTTCACTAAGTTTATATACATATTTTTATTCTTTTCAACTAATAAATTATTAATTACAAATTACAGAAGGTAAAAACATTTTATAACTTGAAGGCATTCTTTTCTATATATCGCCAATTTATATGACATGTTCAATGTAGCAAATAGAAGATAAAACTGCGAAGGGGAATTAGATATCATATCAATCAGAATCCAGGCTATACATTAACAAGACTAGAAAATCTCTCAAGTTTCAAGTGGCTAGCTCAGTTGTGTTTTGTCCTCCGAGATGTGTATGCTTGTTACTTTGATCATTCATCGATCTCTTCTAGTGTGGCAGCCCGAGGCGTAACAGTAGTGGTGCCTTTAGATGATTGAGTAGTAGTTCCTGATGAGGCTCTCGCCTTTTCCGTCATTTCCAAATCTGTGCTTTTCTTCTTCTTTTTAACACTCTTCTTCTTGTTATCGCCCTTACCAGGCTCTTCCCATTCATACAATGGTTTAAAACTTTCAAAGAATCCACAATCTTCAAATAAGTTGGGGAATAACCAGAAACGATTGGTGAAGAAAATCAAAGTAAACACATAAATAATCAATCTTATTATTGCAACAACGAAAAACAAGCCGATTAAACCTAACAAACCAGTACTCAAATACCAGACACCTTTTCTCATCCAGAATGGCCATAGAGGAAATAAAATGACGGTGAAGATTGCAATCAGTCCAAGAACAGAATAAATCACCAAGTATGGATTTGGAGGCGTGAATGTCCATGCATAATACTCATCTGGTTGTAACACTGCTTTGGTAGATGGCTCCAAGCATGGAAAACCTTTCTCAAGTTTGACCTTCGTCTGTTTGGCCTCAAGAGTCGAGAGCTTTTTAACTGGCTGAATCAGTTGATTTTGAATTAACAGAATAAACACTTTTTGAGCTTCGGCATTATCTGAAATTGGAGGTAACGATGGTTGTTTCGCCTGTTGCTTTTTGTATTCATCACTCAAGAGTGCTCTTATGAATCTTTTGTATCTAAAAAAGTCTTGTTTGTCACTATTCAACACATTCAACCCTTGTCTCTGCTTCAAAAGCTTATGATACCTTAAGAATGTAGCAATAGAAACTGAAATTGGGTCTTTCGTGGGGACAGGGGTTAGACCCCGGCCCTGTTGTTGTTGTTGTTGCTGTTGTTGACTATGAGCGTGGCCTTGTTGTGGGTTACTCATGTTGTCCGCGTGAAAGGTCAGATTTTCGACAATGGCTTCTTTTCTTCTCTAGAAATTATGTATTCAAAATCGTAACTGGGCTATACTAACAATCAGGAATTAGCACAATGAGAGTGAACAATAGTGTGGTTAATCAGCAACACTCTGCTTTGTATCTTCATGCTTTCTATATCTTACAGCTTTCAACCTCCATTTTTTGACCCATCAATTGCTCGATGTCGTTTCTCTCCTCCGTGTTCTTTGACACGTTTTGATTATATAATTGCTTATGTCCGGGACGTTTTTTTTTTTTGCCTTAGAACTTGCCAAATTTACATGTGCAGTAAGGGACCATAGTCTGTTTCTTGGTACCAAGTTCCAAGTTCGAACTAGGACAAAAAATAGCTTGATAAGAAATAAAGAGCTTCATGTTGAATAGAACTACACATGGGCATGGGCCTGATATAAATATATAATGCACCCACGTTCATAGCATCATATAACACTTGAATGACGAATACGGATGGCTCTTCCAAGAGCTCGGATTCAAATCTAACCACTCACTTAAATGAGTTGAATGATGTGGATGATAGGTCTTTATTTGATATTCCGTCAACTTTTCACAAAGTTGATACACGAGGTAAGGTTTTCAATGCGACTGAACTATCTAGATATCTTCCTCCACCTGATAGTGATCTATTTCCCAGAATCAAGCTTCGGGACTCATCTAGCTCAGTATCGGAATTGGACTACAGTTATTATGAAGAGGATCAAAGTGGAGTCGGGTCACAGGCACATATACCCAATCATAAAAGCAGGCTGATGAAACAGCAATCACTGCATAACTCAAATAGGAGCTTGAACGATTATTCTGAAAGCTCGACTTCGTCTAAAGGTATTAGGACCTCTATTTTGAACCAAATATTAAATAGTAAAGAGATACCAAACGTTCGTGATTTGGATATACCCTCTAACAAATATATTTTTACTGAACTTTATGACAAGTATGCGAACCACGAGATAGAAGTCTCAGATTGGCCACTAAAAGAGGACATGACTGATTTTGATAGATATAATAAAAAGTTGCAGAGGGAAGAAAAATTAAGGCTGAAATTCAAAAAAATGATCAAACATGAGGCCAGCCCTAGAAATCGTAATAACAACAATCGTTTAGAGATATTAAATGAAGACGAATTTAAGGAAGGCTATATACGACTGGATAACAACCACGCTACATCTTCCAAAACACCTCAACCTGGCAAGAGTTGGATTCGCTCCTTTCTAGGTCGTAGAAAGTCGTCGCATAAAGATACATCAGATGAATATGATTCGGCGTATGATAGTGAGAAAAGATTAAACCTCAACATTGAAAATCGCATTTTATCATCAAGTAGGGACCTAGATGGATCAATATATACAGTCCCTATTGATGATTATATCGATGTTGATGAACTTCCCATAGAGATGCAGCATTTCAAATCTTCACATCAAGCTGATGGAATCAATCATCGCCATAAAACATCTGCCGGGACAGACGTACTCAGGTCAATTAATAATCAAGTTGATATAATTTTAAGCAACGAAGAGAAAGTGGATTACAATTTTGAAAGAATCAAAGATGATGATCCGCTCCGCTCATTTCCCAGACCAGGAGGTTCCTTGCCATCTCAAAATTTCATTAATAGGATATTTTCTTTCAATTTCTCTGTCAATCGAAATTATAGAATTCAGCGCAAGTTGAAAGTTAGGCATCTGCATCAGATCGCATTAGGTGGTACACTCGGTGTTGGGCTATTACTTTCATCCGGCAAGGCTTTCTCTATTGCAGGACCGTTGGGGTGTTTGTTGGGATTTATTATATCAGGACTGATCGTTTTAGCAACAATGTTATCATTTTGCGAGATGGTCACATTGATACCTCTTTGTGGAGGAGTTTCGGGTGTGTCTTCTCGATTTGTAGATGATGCATTTGGGTTTGCATTGGGAGTTGGGTATTGGTTTAACTATGGTATAGGATATCCCACAGAGATCACTGCTGCTTCCATTATGTTGAGTTACTACTCTGATTTGAATATACCTGGTCCAAATACAGCTGGATTTATTGCCATGTTCCTCCTTTTTACCATATTAATTAACTTGTGTGATATCAGAGTTTATGGGGAGTTTGAATATTTCTCGACCTTGATCAAATTGCTAATTTTGGTGGCATTGATGATTTATATGATTGTCTTGAACCGAGGAGGATCTACTCCTAAGTATCAAAAAATTGGATTCAAATTTTGGGATAGTAAAAAATCGGACCCCGCAAACTTTTTATTTTATGGGCCATTCAGGCCTACTTTCAATGTGGGTGATACAGAGGTTGGAATATTGAAAGGTATAAGTGGTGCAAAGGGAAGACTGTGTCAAGTTCTGGTCGGTTCTATTGTGGCAGCGTACGCATATGTTGGGACAGAGATTGTTCTTATCGCAGGTGGTGAGTCTCGTAATCCAAGACGTGCAATTCCTAGTGCCACCAAAAACATCTACTGGAGAATCCTCATATTTTATGTTTTAGCAATATTCATCATCGGGTTAGATATATACTCAGGTGATCCCAGATTGTTAAGATATTTCACAGAAAGCGATCACCTTTCTGACCAGGAACGCGCGGAAAGCGAGGTTGTGGATAACAAGATTATTGAGTTAATGGGTGGCGGCAATTGCCAAACTAACTTACTTCAGTGGGCTGGGTTCAGTAACGGCAATCAGTCTCCATTTGTGATAGCGCTACAAAGTGCAGGACTATGCAATTTCGCTTCTGTTGTGAACGGATTCTTGGTGTACTTTGCACTGACTGCAGCTTCTTCCCAATTATATGCTTCTTCTCGTACGTTATACTATCTGTCCATTCAAAGCAAGGCACCTAAAGTTTTCTCCATATGCTCAAAGAATGGAGTTCCATATGTTAGTGTCATCTTCTCAGGAATGTTTGGATGCCTAGCCTTCTTGTCAGTGAACAACAACACTGCTCTTGTTTTCGAGAGATTGTTGAGTGTTTGTGCTACCACTGGGTTGCTAGTCTGGTCAGGAATGTGTTTATCTTTTATTAGATTTTATTATGGTTTGAAGCTCAGACCAGACATAATCAATAGGGATGATGAGAACTACCCATATAGATCACCTTTCCAACCTTATTTGGCATATTTTGGGATGATCAGTTCATTCTGTTTGGTTGTTGTTGTCGGGTTTGTAGTTTTTATAAAGGGGCACTGGTCAACGGCTTACTTTTTCTCAAACTATGGATCGCTTTTTTTATTTATGGTATGTTACGTTGTCTACAAGATATTCAGACGTACGAAGATTCACAGGTTGGATCAATTGGATTTGGATAGTGGTAGAAGAGAAATCGATAGGATTATATGGGAAGATGAAAAAAATTATGCTAGTAATTTCAGGGAAATCATTAGTAAGGGATTAAGCTTATTATTATAATAAACTTATACAGGCGCGTGAATATATCAATGAAATACATAACATCTATATATATATATGTTGATGATATATTTTTCAGAAATAAAAAATTTTATTATCGTACTTATTTTTTTTGTATTATACAATTTTGTTATCGAACTTACATTTTCAACTTGGAAAGCAGTTTTTCTTTTCTCTTCATCACGATAACTTTTTCAACTTCTTTCAAATCGGGAGGACATTCAAGCTCATTAAAGGAAACTAACGGATGACCGTCACCACTATTATTATGATATTTCGCTTCTTTGTGAAGTGCTTTTGTTCTCTGTCTTTCAAACCTTTCTAGTTCATTTGTTAATGCAATTCCACTGTAGTTTTCATTTAGTTGGGAAATCTCCATATCAGTTACCAAATGCTCATGTAAAACATTGTCGCCCAAAACACTTTGCACTTCTTCTACGACGTCGCTTTCTGTGGGTATAATGGTAGTAGATTGCAATTTGATATCATCATAAAAGCCGTAGTATTCTGGTGTGAAGTTCAAACGATTGACCGCCTCAATCATTTCGCGTTCGTTCTTAGTAGACAATCTTCGTTTATTCCTTTTTGATTCTTCCTCCTTTTTCAACTCGACGAGCTTGACAACATCAGGCAATTCTTTGGCCCTTCCAAAATACCTGTAACCCTTTATCACTAAGCCATCGTTACTTATTGTGTCCTTTTGGGTAGAACCTGTACGACTAAACTGTAAATAGTCTGGGCCTCCTAGTTGCTTAATTTGGTACTCCCATGATTTCTTCTCTCTTATAAGCTTATTCAATTCATCATTTAGATCTCTTATCTGCGATTCGGTCACCAAGCTATCGTTGATTCTAGTAATTTTTGAGGAGATTTCCTTAAGGCAGAGATTGCGGAAACGCTCTGCATCTGTAAGGTCTTTAACGGATGTGACACGTCTAGGTCTGGAGGTAGGTTGACCGTATTGCTGTTCATAATATCTGTGAAGTAGTGACTGTGCTTTTTCTGAGTTCCTAGACATTGTTAGTTCTATATGTTGTATAACATGAAACACTATTGTATTTCTTTTGATGAGAAACTGGCCCAAGTATTCTCCAATTTATATTGTTTATGTTGCTCAGTCAGACTACTTTCAGTGTCAAATAATCGGTAAATTTGAGCCTTAAAAAAATCAGTTCATATCTTTAGAGATCTCGGGTGTAAACTGTTTTAACACACTTTTTTTCTTATTCAAACTTAACTTTACGCCTGTTGAATAATCTGACATATATAAATTTATATACACGGGGTTAAATATGAATGGTGTAAAGGTTCTATAGTTTTGGGAATTAGGTTCGAATTAGGTTAAATATATGTCTCTGCGCGTCATGCAGGACCAGTCCGTCCCACTCTTGCGAACGATCTTTGGGGAGCATATATAAGTTGATTTCCCATAATAAACCTCTGGAATCGAACAAGAGTATTATCGTAAAATATGTTCTTGAACGTGTGGGTATAGGAACTGATTCAGTTGACTTCAAAGAAGGAGAAAATATTGGGTGGTGTAGACAATTAGTAAATAGATGACCTTCAAAAACAAAACAAATTTCAATACTTATTAGTGCCACAAGTTACTAGTGAATGTTTAGCAGTACTTCTACAAGCTAAAACAATTAGTTGATAAATATACATGTAGCTGCTTTATTGTCATTATACCCCATATTCTGATAAATATTGTCATCCACAAACAATGAGTTTGGGAATGGGCATGTTGATACAAACCCAATTATAAATATTAAATAGAAATGAATGAATATCTATGACAAGTACTATTCACTCTTTTTTCAAGCTCAACGCATTCAATGCAGCTTCTTTTGCTATTCTGTCAATGGTAGCTTCTATTTCTGTTGCGTTTGATGGTGCTCCCCTTGGTTGGCCAAGCTTCGGGGCCGGTGGAGCTTTACCTTTAGAAGATTCTAATTCTTTGTCCATCTCGTCCATTAAAGGTCGAAGACACCCTATACCTGTGAATGTTTTGAGATGTCTTCCCAGTACATCCGCCCTGGCAAACTTTCTATTACACCCCCATTGAGTGATCCCATCTTTTAACACCCCTCCACATTTATATTTCTTCTCATCTTCGTGAAGTCTTTCATGCTTACGCCTATCATGAGATCTAGCAAACGGTTTTGAGCAATACTTACAAGGAAATGGCTTTTCATTCGAATGTGTTTTTTGATGAGATTTCAGATTGTATGGTTTATGGAAAATTTTGCCACAAGTCTCGCATGGATACGTGATCGCAGTACTCACAACAGTGGGTGGATTTTGTGGAGGCAAGGCAAAAAAGTAATTTGGCGGTTGTCTATGGAAGGAAGCTTGTTGTCCTTGTTCTCTGGAATGATTGTTTATGATGCCATTCTCATGTCCTATTGGTGTCTTTATACTTCCAGGAACAGGATACCCTTCTTCTGGTCGCGATGCATATTCAGCACTGGTGGGATACCCCAACATCGTAGGGATGAAGTTAGGCAGAGGTTGCTGAGGTAGTTGTTGTTGATGCTGGTAATACTGAAGTTGATACTGCGGTTGGGTCGGTGGATCATAATGCGTCGCTAGATGTGGTCCTGGGTGTGGTCCTTGACTTGGTCCTAAATGTGATGCCAGTTGTGAAGGTGGAGGTACTTGGGAAGTTGTAACTGTATGTGGTGTCTGGATTGGTGGTGGTGGTTGTGGTGGTGCTGCTGATTGTTGTGCTGATGGTGATATTTGTGGGGGGTATGTGTAGTTAGGATGAAGTAGTTGCAATGATGGAAGCCTAAACTTTTGCCTGGGACGTGAATCCTGAGGATATATCGTGGTGCCTAGTGGTGGTGGTGGTGGTGGTCCAAATAACAAGTCTACTCCTCTATCATTTAGCTGATTAAACGAGCTAGTTGTTGATGGTCCATTGGTACTATTGAAATTGGGGTTTAAGTCTCTGTATGAAGTAGCTCGAGAAAACGAAGGGACATGATGTTCAGAATGTCGTTGTGGGGGGGCAATCGAAGGGTTTGAATTTGAATAAGTCTGCTCCAACGGTGATTCATTACTTGGATGATCCCGATAATTATGTGGGGTGGGTATTTCTGCACTATGTAGTGGGTGGTGGGCGGAATACAATGGTGGCAGAGTTTTTGAAGAAGGATCGAATCCTGTGTTTTGATTCAAAAAAGGAGGAGGTTGGAGATATTGGGGAGGTATATTTACACGATTCTCATTGACAACCGTATGTGCTCTCTTAGTGTTTCGTTGTTGTTCATCTATGTCTGCATTCAAAACGGGGTGAGAGAACCCTAGATTTGAATTGGCGTTCGGATTGGGGTTTAAAGACATGACCAAAAAAGTGGAAAACAGGGGTTGGGCCCAAGATGAGCAAAAGAAAAATGATGTTTCACTTAAGTTTTATAACTTTGTGGCTTCACTGAATATCGACGAGTTATGAATTTGTCTTCTCTTAATGCCCCCTTGATCTTTGCAAGTTTTCCAAAAAAAAAAAAAAAATAATAAATGTAGCGATAGTCAAATCAAATGAAAAATTGTACAAATTGATTTACCATAATAGTATAATGAAGAAGATTTATGTCAGGTAATGATAAATCTATTTAAAAGATGCTTGATGCCAAGTAAATAATCAAAATAATGAACTGAAAAACAATCTTTGATTTCAAAGAATAATAAGAATGAATCTATGATGATGATGATGATGATGATGATGATGTTGCCGCTCTAATTGAGAATGGTGTAAGTATAACACGTATCTAATAAGTTGAAATTCGAGAAATTTCAAACCTTAGCAAATGGCTTCAAAGAAAGCCTAGGAGATGGAGCCGATGTAAAAATATATATAATTTATATTAATTTACTGAAAATTAAATAATTGGATCATTAAATGGTCTTATTGATATATCTATATAGAATTGGCATGTGTGTATCTGAAAACTAATCATGAATGGATTCAATTATTATTTGCAAGTGGACAGTGCTGGACACTTGACAATAATAATTTTAGCACCGTAGGTGCAAGTGCTAAGTGCTAGATAAAGTACTCTTTACTTGAGATTGCACCGCTCTCACCCAGCTTATTACAATTATTTTGTTTGTAAATGACACATACTCTCTAATAACATTCAATAAGATGCATGAACTGTGAATAATTTCACCTCACCCGGCGTTGCGGTAAAACTGGGTAAATAAATCATTAATAATAATTATAATTATTAAATGTTAGACACTGGAAAATAAATAGCAATATTATTTTAATCAGGTTCTGGGGGAGAAAAAGAAAAAAGTTTACTATTTAATATTTTATTACTTATTGTATCGGCAATTGATCAATGTTAAGGTATTCTTTGTGAAGGTTTTCAAAAAGTAAAAAAAAAAAAAAAAATAAAAAAAATATATACAAGGATTGGGCTGAACAAGGGTTAGATTTTTAGTATCCTTTAAATCTATTGTATGTATTCAAATTAGAAGTTACATTATGAGGTGATAATATCTATGCATGGTGCATGCGAAATAAACAAGTACGAGAGATTGACTCGCCTATGTTAATAATTTATTTGTATTGGTTGGGGTTGGGGTTTGGTTGGCCCCCCCCCCCACTGACGAAGATCTTCTTTTACTTAACTGTTTTTTGAAGGCTTTGCGTTTTGAAAAGTTGTGTGGTGTTTTGCATCAAAATTCAAATCCACATGGAGATATCCGTTCCATCAATATATAGCTTGTAACAAAAAAAAAAACAGTCGAATCCTAAAATAAAACCTCTTGGTGATTAGACTTTTCGCGCCAATGTTAAGCATTTCATATTAACCTGTTTAACTATAGTACTTTGCTTATGAATTTTAAGACATTTTCAGGGTTTATAGTATCTGATCATCACAACTTGCATTAAATTTTATAGAACAGCAAGCATATGGTGGTTTTAATAATATCAATCAAATTAAAGCCATAACAATAATAAATTGAAAAAGGAATGTTTTGAAAATATGTTGGTTGGTTGATTCAAGCCAAGGAATAGGGGAAGCAATTTAGTTATATAATTTCCATGCCACACTTACTTACGTGTTCATAATAAGGTGACCTTCAAATGTGTCCAACTGTACTATCATATGTAGTGATATATTCTCTGCCATACACGAATCCCGTATCAATGGGGCTCTCTCCTTTGACTTTCACTATTCTATTATATAATTATATTATATTACTTTTTTTCTCGTTATGTGTGACGCTTGTCTTTTGCAGATTTGCTTAACAAAAAAAGCACCGCCGCCGCAGCAGTACCGCTCAGGCATTTACAGATCTGTGCAGGATGCAGGTGGCATGTTCCAGCTAGACTACAGTTAGCAGCATATAAAATAAAGAAACGCACCTATAATTGTCTTTATTCAAAACTATGACTCTAAATTGGGGTTGTTGTTAATTGATATTTGATGTTCACAATATAAACAATATTGAGCATTGAATATTGGAAAATCTGTACATAAATAATAATGTACATGCATCGTAAATATTTACAGCAAGATTAGAACATACAAGCTAGCATATTCTAATTCAAAATAATTAAAAACAACAACAAAAAAAAAGCACAAAACACAGTTGTTTATTATTTTAATATGACTTGTATTTTTCTCTGTGACAATATACTCATAGTCTTTGATTTTGCATATTCTTGTAATTTTCTATTATCTGTTATGTAAAGCTTTCGTGTGTCTTTGCATGGCTTGACCGATTATTTAACGATTTTGAACTAAGCAAAGATCTTATGGTCCCACATTCCAATGCACGTTGAAAGATCGTGAAACTTTTGATTAGATACCCTTATTCAATGTTTAAAACACAAAAAAATTTTGATGTGAAAATAAGCCGAATTAATAACCCAATAGTTAGAGTTTTTTAGAGGAAAAGAGCGAGGCCAGTAAGTAATCGGAGGTCAACCATGTTATTACTACTACACCTTGCTTTTTTTTTTTTTGAGTCTTAAGCAGCATCATAAAATTTCTTATCAAACTTACTTTAACTAACACGATTTCACAGTTGTTACGAAAGTTACAAATGTGCATATCACACAAGGATCTCAGTGGCTGAAATAAATCAGTCAGTGTACATGGGTGATTGATTAAAACCTAAAGGTCAAAATTTTATAATGCCGTGATTTCAAGTCTCTTTTGTACAATCAATCACACAAGTTAAGTTCAATGGCATAAAAATTTGTTGTTTTTGAAATATATAGTTGATGGAATGTGTTAATTCTTAAAAAGGTTTGGTGGCGCGTACATCATCATCTTCAGCGCCAAATCTAAGTCCAATGTTTATTATAATTTCCACCGGTGGTCGGTCAGAAAGCATTAGGCTGGGTTACTGTCAGACATTTTAATTTAGTCTGAGCAAATTACTAATACTTTTTCCGGGTTTCTGGTGTTTCGGGGAAATCCTTTCGCTAAATCAAATTTAATCTGTAAACACAACACTGAATGAATAGTATATAATAATATACCACAATTCAAATATGCAAGCTGGCTTTTGATAAAGAATTATAAACGTAAGGCAGACTTAATGATTGATTTTAATTACTAGAGAAAATTGTATCACTTTGTGTATCTATGGAATGATAAATCGAAAGAACATTTTTTCCCCATATGCAAGTTTCTCACATCTTTGATCACGCCGGTTGCCGTACGTATTATAACGCCGACGTATCGTATCCTACTATTACGAAAAATAATCAAATTGATGACCTGGTGCTTTTCAAGTTTTCAATCTAGAGTCTAAAATCAAGAGAGATAAAATCAGATATGTATAGAAAATCAAATCATTTCAAATACAAGAAAAGAGATGTAAAAAAAAAAATGTCATTAATCAAAAATAAATATTCCATGGTTTTAAAAAATATAGATCTGTTTAAAATTCACTCTAATTAAAGAAATAAAAAATTCTTATTTTTTTCAAAAGTTTAATCAGTTCAAATTCGGTTCATTTATTTTTATTTGGGTTGGGGATTTAATCCAGCAGATTACCATGTAAAGCTATCTCATGTCTAGTTGTAAATTAAGGGTTATGTATTATGTATTATGTATTATGTATGTACATTGTAAATCATATAAATTGTGATTATCTACTTGCTTACATCACATTGAATTCTGCCAGAATTAAATAAGGGCGATAGACCCTTATTGTAAATGTTGTTGTACCCCCCTTTTTATTGATGAACAAAAGTGTTAATAGTTTAGTTATTGGCATCATAAGAATAACCATCCTTCTTTTTGAATAGCCACTAGATATGCTACAGGTAAACTTGAAATATCCGAGACCATAGGAATACAAATTGGCAAAGTACATATAGTAAAATTTTCAATTCTCTCAAATGGTAAAGATGTAACTTTCTAAAAAATCAATCCTGATTTTTGAAAGCTAACAAAAATTTGACATATATAATATAATATATAATATAGTGAATGGTTAAGTATTATGAGCAGTATAGTGGATTATTTTGGCTTACATTAGTTTGCAAAGAGAGTTTTCTTTATTGAATTGAGCTTCATGCAACATATTAATCAAATTAGTTAGCAGCTACTATTGTTTTTTTTTTTTTTTTTTTTTGAAATAATCTCCTACAAGTTTTAATTTCTGTTATTTTGATAATTTTAAGATTGGTATTTTTCAAGAAGATCCAACTTGCTTGGATACCCCATCTTGTAAAAATGAAATGATGACGTGGTACCCTTGAACTGTTGCGTTTGAGTTAATAAGAAAAGCAATCTTCAAAGGGTTTGCTGGGGAGGGGGGATATGAAGTAATGTTTTGACTGTAGTACTATTGCTCGATACTTACCCAAATGCATACATTAATAATTTTTTCAATATTAGATAAAATCACCCACCCTTACCTTGCTCAATCGTGATAAACTATATACTGTTGTAAAAAGTTGATGAAAATCAGATAAAAAGTTGAAGATAGCCAATCATGCGACATTACCCCTCATTCTAAGGTTTGTGCGACCAGGGCGCAAATGTGGGGTAGACCGCTCAGTCTTGAAATCTATTTTTATTTACAAGGAATCATCAATCTGATCAGTGATATCATATCACTTGTTAGCCAGCCAGCCAGCCAGTGAATGGTCATTAAAATATTGAATGAAATGGGAATGGGACTTGTACATGTACAGAAGATTAATGAGTAATCCTAAACTATAAAGAAATGTGAAATTTGATAATGAATATTCGATTCCAGAATCAGGGATAAATTCTCATATAATCAAAATCAAATAGCGAATAGTAGATACTTAATACTTAATAGATTGTATATATTATATAATATATATATGTGGAAAAGTGAGTATAATAATAATTGTAACTAAAAGTGATGCAATGATACTCCAAATCAAAATCTAGCCTCTACTAATTGCTATATAGTCATCCCATAACATATTATTAAAACAGAAAAAATTATGGATCCTATATATATACATTATCACCGTACAGTAACAAAGGCTATACTGATCCACATTTCATTATGTGGCAAGCAATCGATCGATCTAATTAAAAGTTCTTTTAGAACTCCGAGTCAATAATTTGGTGATAATTTTATGATAAAGAAGTTTGCTTGATTATTTTTTACCTCCGCCTAGAATCATCATGAAAAAACACCAAAGCCTGCCACCAACATTTGTTCCCAAAATCCGAAATATATGTATATCATCGGGATGTCACTATCATAATTGGAGTAGATCTTATTACTCATTTGCAAACTCCGACAAAATCTTTTAACCTAAAACTGGATTTGAACGTACTAATCAACTTCCATGTGCACATTGCACAACATATCCGGAGGTGGGGAACAGTCCAACTCCAGCTCCCAGTAGCAATTTAACACCGCTACCCTAGAGGCTAGCTAGAATCAGATAGACTTCCCGGTAGTTGCAACTTGCTACCCCCCGGCCACCGGCCAAAACAGTGGACACCCCTGGTTCAAGAATCACAACTCCGTGACATTTGTAAACGCCGCACTTCACAGAGACTACAAAAAATCGCCTAGTTTCATACAAAAAAAATATAAATCAAAAAAAGATCATTCTATTTTGTTCAACCCCTCATATTTTTTGGAGTAAATATAAATATCAGTATAATCCCCCAAAATCCTTTATGGTACGTTTTCTTAAACAAATTTGAAAACACTTTTATTATTATATTCATTAAAAGAATTATACAATACAAAGCTTCTCTTATAGACAAAAATATACTCCAAACATGCTCACGAAACAATTGATTAGTACATCCAATTTGAAAGCTCTAAAGGGCACCATCTCGTTCTCTAGACCAAATTCATTAGGGCCATTAACATCTCTCAGGCAATTCAGTCAGGTTGATTATACTATATACAAAGGACAACAATCAGAATTTGATAAGTTGAATCAACTTAAGGCTCACAGAAGATATAACAGAAGAAAGAATCTCAAATGGTATGCTTTGTTTTTTGCGTTAGGAGCATCTATATCTTATAACTATTCCATTCATGAATTGGTTGATCAATTATTGACAGAAAAACTACCACAAGGTCCTTTCGAAAAGGCGGTTTATATCAAGAATTTGGAAGACAAGATGTATGCGCTAAAAATTGTTCAACAATTGAAACAAGATCCTTCATATAAATCGTTCAGATCTTGGGATTCTTTGGATAAGGTTTCAAAGTTACCAATCTCTGAAAACGAACTTGTTCGTGCGACCCTAAGTGAACCAGGTACTATTGCTCTTGCTCCACTAACATTCCATAATTCAGATACCAAAGAATCAATTACAATTCTTCACTTGGGTAAAAGACTATCTGGATATCCATTTCTAGTTCATGGTGGAATGCTAAGTTTGATCATTGATGAAGTTTTCAAAAACAATTCAGCATTAGATTTGAACATACAAGATACTGAACTTCATACAGAGGATTTGACATTGAACTACAAATTTCCAACCCTTGTGGATAGTTTTGTCGTGTTGAAATCCAAGAGCAGTCAACTAAATAATGACGAGGTGCAAGTTAAAGGTTTTTTACAAAATGCAAATGGTAGAACTTTAGTTAAAGCCAGTGCTTTGCTGAAGATTGACAAGAAGAAGTCAGAAAATAACGTTTATCATGGATTGTCCGAGAACCCTAGAAGAGAAACTAAAAAGGGATGGTTTTGGTCTTGATTGGTGATTTATTTTACTACTCCAATCAATTCCAGATTCTTCATGGTAATATTTTGACTAACTGGCTTGGTTTCCCCTCATGATTGGAATTTACTTTATTTATTTTTTACTTATGATGATTTGAGTGACACAGTTGGATACTGCTGCATTTTCATTTATCTAGTAATTTTATGTTTGATTACAAGGTAGAGCACTGATACACTTGTCTCATTCTATAACACCTTGAAATCGTTTGGCATGATTTTCGACATACTTGGTTTTTCGTCTTTTATTTATTTCGCTCTTAAATATTCCCCATACGTACATCAAATATATTTATTGGCATTGAGCTATCTTTTTATACTCTTTTCAACATAGTGGTTCCATTATTTTATTCCTGAGATCTACTTCTCGGGACTTCGGTAAATGTTATTATCAATTACAACGTAGTGTAACTTCTCATCATGGTCCTCCGTAATAATCTGGTCTACTAATTGCTCTTTCAAACCAATTCCAACCAAAAGCATTCCAGTTGCATCTTGAGAAATATTATGAGTCTCTCTGTACCGTTTTATGAAGTCATCATAAAATCCAACTCCGTGTCCTAATCTACCACCAGTCTGACTGAATGCCACTCCTGGCATAAATAAAACGTCTAATTTATTGTTATTCAGTAGTAAATCATTTAATGGGATTTGTATACCGTTTTCCGTTTCAAATGCGTTGTGATCCATTTCAAACGAAGGTTCTTTCAACTGATACTTTCCTCGTGGCTTTAAGTTCTGGATTTCTTTCCAACTGTTCACCTTGAGAAAATGCAAGCAACTCCGTTGATTTTCGTGTCTTTTCTTTTCGTGAAATTTAGTCAACGGGGTAATTTTGGGTAAGTAAACAGATTTACCTAATCTTAATGACTCCTCTATTAAAATGTCAGTTTGCAACTCAGCGCTATCCATGTTCATGTACAAGCCCACGCTTCGGGCATTTTGATAGAAAGGCAAAGTTTTTATAAAGTTGGTTAAATTCAGAGATTGCATCCTGAGTTGTTCTTTTGAAATTTCATTTAATCTTGCTTTCACATTGGCTCTTAAAGTTGATTTAAGTGCTTTTAAGGAACTTTGAGATGTTGTCGAGGATGCGCCAGACATTACTTTTGTACGTTTGAATTTAAAGGAATCAGATCATAATCCCTTAAACACAATCAGGATAACTACAAATCACAGATCGCCATTTGTATCCGTATATCATGATTGCTGTTGTGATTGGAGTTACTCCGACTCCCCAGTAACTGAGTTAGGTAGGCTCTCTCTCATAGCTTGAGATCACTGCCTCGCTCACAATTCGTACCCTCATTGGGTGGTTGGTGGTTCACGGATGTTTTTAAGTATTAAGCTCTAAATCGTAACTACTATGTAGCGTTTGAATAGAGAATTAATGCCCTTTCATTTCTTAGACACGTTAATGGTCAAATATCAACCTCAAGAAGATACTAACGAAGGTTAATATTTTGCGCAATTTGAAACTGTTCTTCAGGTCAAAATTTCAGAACTCTGATTATTGATAACAAGGAAAAAGAACTTGTGTTATTATTATTTTGGTTGTCAACTGAACTCACTTGCATGAAATCCAAGAATGAAAATGGGGTAATTTAAAGAATGCATATTTAGTGAGTTGAAACTTTTAAAGTGTTAACATGTACGTGTCCCAAACTGGAATATGACAATTATATCTGACTCGCTACAAAACTTCATCCACACTTTTCGGGTATTTCAAAGTGATTGTCATTCTCAATCAAATAAGCATCCATTCATGAGAAACAGGTGAGATGAAACGTGGATCCTTTATTATTCAGGTTCAATACTTGAATTTGGCTCACACCATATATTTAATAGTCTTGTATTGATAAGAAAAAAACGTTGAAATAACGATATCTTTTGTTTGCACGGTCTGCATCTCTTGATTCTTACGGATGTTCCGCACTGCTGCACTGGCTCTAATTCCAAACTACGTAGAGTTTCAAAGACCTTATTTCAAGTCCCCCACATGATTAAGCCTTTCTGTGTGCACTACAAAAATTTTAAAAAAAAAAAGAGAGAAACTTCTTGCTTGCTTTTAATTTATGATCATATACAACTAAAAGAGAGCAAGCAATAAATGACTAAGATGTGGTATATTTCATGCCTCTCGCTCTATATTTACCTGACGCTGATTAGGTGTCAAATGAAATAGGGATTCTGAAGCGAATTTAAAGTGTAATAATATTTTCCTTGTCATTTCGTAAACATAAAATACCCCAAAGAAAAAGAGAATTTGTTTGCGAAATTGATAAAGCGGGTTAAAACGGTATTTGTTGAAATAAGGTATTTCGCTAATTTAAAAAAAAGTACCCTTTTTACAAATAATTGATTTTCACATAAATGCAAGTACTCTCTTCTTGTTAAAAAAATTATGATTAAACCACATAGTTATTTTCCTCTCACATACTACTACTTCGGTCATTATATTATAACATTCAATTGACTGAGAAATACTATAGATTCAAGGACCTTTTCGTATATTAAAAAAAAGGTGTGACATCTAGGAAAAAATATTTGAATTATCCAGTTCAGACAATTCTGAATT
Organism: Ogataea nitratoaversa; assembly: GCA_030579435.1. NCBI lineage: Eukaryota > Fungi > Ascomycota > Pichiomycetes > Pichiales > Pichiaceae > Ogataea > Ogataea nitratoaversa. The sequence goes on from JAKTQZ010000049.1 coordinate 87,137, forward strand.
CTGGCCCTTCTAAAATATGAACCTACATTATGAGATTTAATCTCATGATAACGGTTTTAGACAAGAAAAATATGTACTTAACTGGGGGATATGTGGTGTCGTCTTGCCAAAAAAAAGCAAAGTAATTACTTGCATATGAGTACAAAGTAGTGTGAAACCCAATCTATAAAAGTCGTTGGAAGAGGTTTCTGTTATAAAACTCTAGCTGTTCAGGACACGCAAATCTAGACCTCTTGAGTCTTGAGTCTTGACTAACCCATAACTATTTTCAGGAGAACATGCACTATTGTATACAGGTTGTGCATGAGTGAATGTAATATTATCAAGATTATATACAAAAAAAATTTATTGCAGTACTTAAAAAATTATAATACTACAAGTAGATCAATCAGTATTGACGTTTGAGTTAAGACTAGTAAGTATCAAACTTCCAATATTACACTATGTATTATGTCCTATCAGATGTTGGAAAGTCCTATCTTTGGCAAAATTCTCGTTTTCTCCTGTAACAATATTATTACATTGATTATTTTTCAGGAGGCTTACACCCCTTATCCAGATGGCTTTTTTTTGGTCTTCAAGAGCAATAACTTTAATATCATTACACCCACAGTAAAAAGTAATGCATATTATGATGTTAAATTATCGACATGAAAGGCATATATTGATATTGTAATGGAACATCTTATAAAAATTTGAGTGAAAAGCCAATATTTTGCGCTGCAAGTCTTTAAGCAGAAGTGTGACTAAGATCTCACACCAATGCTGATCAACGAACATGTTGCCATATAAATTTTAATCCTGTTACCTGTAAGGCTTTCCATAAATAATAAATTATACAATACTCATGTGGGTATGGATTTTCAATCAATATGTACAATATAGGTAAATCCATTTGTACAAGTGCGGTCTAGCCAATAAAAGATCGGCTTTGATGTGCTTTGATTTCGTTAATAAACACTAAAGAATTAAAACCGCAGCAGTGCACAATTTTATTATTTGAATTTCACAAGTAGTATTGCCTATTTAAGTTAAGTAGATTATTTGAACTCCATGTTGTTCATATGACTGCTCCACACCTTTTGTAAGTCATAATCCATAAGATCAATAGAAAAAGTTGGTGTTAATCGATAAATCATGGTGCATGTGCTTGATAATTAGTGAAACATGGTAATTTAAATTGTTAAACTATTTTTTGTAATTTGAAGTTAAACATGTATAATTGCCTCCCAGCGGTGAGATCTGCGGTTCTAAACCTCATTTCAAGTGTGTCTTTTTCACTTCTACATAGTGGTGGCAAAAACTTATGTCTCAGGACAAACAAAATCATGCTGTATCAAGTTTCTTCTTGATTGAACCTTGTCAAAGGTAGAAGAGGCAGAGGATCTTTGAATTATATAATGTCGAATTGAAAATCGTATACTGTACATTCCACCTTCGAGAGTTCCGAGGACGCAAAGACCAAAAGCCGAACTGGCTTTCGATGTCCAAATATAAGATATGAAGATTAGGTTTAAGGTTGTTATGTTAGTTGATCTGAGTTTGCTTAACTAACCTTAAGTTAAAAAAATTATTAAAAGCTTAGTTATGGGGCTTGCGGTGCTGAGGTGCAGATGTGCAGAGTGCAAATTACTGCAGCTCTAGCCTGACTGATGGGGGGAGGCTTTTGTCAGTAGTAGCTTAAAATTCAAACCGGCGGCTGGCCGTCGGCCTCCCTGCCGGTGTAACCTCCGGACCAAGGTCCTAGGACCTAGACTCGATCCTAGGGGAGAAAACCATAAGAACTGGCGGGAGGCCGGCCAGTAAATTTCACAAGCTTGTGTGAAGGGCAAAAATTTAAAAATTCTTGAAAGACAAAGAAAAAAATTTCTTTAACGTGCATCTTATACTAAACTAACTATTCACGTACTTTTCACTCGGTAGACCCAAGTAATAGTGTAAATTTAAACCCTAATAATAAACGGGCATTCAACCAATCACAAGCTATTTATGGTGGAATATACTTAGAACAATTTAAATCTTCTAATTGAACACTTATATATATGTTAGATATATATATATATACAATCAGGGCCCCATTTACTCTGTTAAAGGTATTATTATACATTTGAATCTTGTTCCTTCGAATCTTTTTTTTTTCTTTTTTGATTTCAATATCTCACATTAATCCTCACTTTTCTTTATTTCAAATCAAGTTTCCCCTTTCTACAAGATTCATCTATATCCCATATTGTCTTTCTTCAACACACATCTGCATATCTTCATCAAGTCGTACCATTAAGTTATTTACCTCATATTTACAGATCTCTTTGGACCCCTAATGCTGTACATACTCAATATTCAATCGACATATATACATTAAATCAACTTAGTTTCACAATTTAAAGATGGCTTCCTTGAAACGATCTCTTTCTGATAAGTTCAAGTCAACTTTGGAAAAAACAAAGAAATTGATAAAGCCAGGTAGTGGGGATTCTGAGCACATTTATAATCAAAGATTGGACGCCTCAAGTATAAATTCGTTAACTCTAAGTTTCACTGGCTCGAGTAGTGTTGACCATTTAAACAGAAGAAGATCTCGTCAATCGAGTAGAACTTCGAGATCTTCATCGTCATCAATCTCTCTTCAAAACTCAAATATACAAGAAAGGTTAGAACTTGATGAACAACAGGAAGATTATTTTTCACAGTCAGGGTCAACGGGCGTTGACAAGAGTGATACTAGTATTACAAACAGCACACTCATACCCAATAACAGTATTGAAAGATTAGCATCAACGAGGCGCTTCACTACAAATTCTCCTGGAAAAGGAAATTATAGTAATGATAAACCAGTTCCTACAGATATTGTTCTCTTGCCACTTAATACTTCAGATGAAAATGTGCCCCCTTGTACGGAAGAAGAGTTAACTCCCATAATTCCAAGTACATTATCCGACCTTCAACAATCAATGATAACAAAAAAGAGCGTCCCAAATTTTGGGGTCAACTCATCATCTTCGCCTACTTCTCCAACCATTTCTTCAATGTTGGGATCTCCAACGGCATCTCAAAAGAGGCAACTTACAATTGTGACAGCTTCCAGCTCGTCCACTACTAATACAATTATGACCGGTACTACACTTTTTTCTTCAACCACAAGAGCGCCTTCCTCTGATTTGATTGATTTCAATGATGCGATGCTTAAACCAATTTCTGATGCATCGACTCTTGCTTCTCCTATTGAGTCAATGAAAGATAGCACAGGAAACTTTCCCTCAAAGGCTGTGCGACAACAACAATCCATCCGTTCCTTCCAGCTCCCAGTCCTGGAACAAGACAAACCTCAGACAAAAGAAACCATTTTTGAGAAGTCCAATCAGATTGATCATTTCGATAAAAAAATAGATATTGAAGAAAATGACAAACTGGCTGACCAGATGGCGTTGAACATTTTAGATAGTCTCAACGAGGAGCAACACGTTGATGAACTCAAAATTTTCAAAGAGGAGATATCAGCTTCTTTCACTACTCCTGAGCTTAGATTTATTTGAATATATGAGTATTTGAATGATTTAATAATATGTGGCAATATTGTCACGACAAAGCTTGCTCGAACTTTACGATCTTTACGAAACCTCTTTATATTGCTTTTCTCATTTTTTGCCATTTGTTTGATCAGAAATTCCAAATTTTTAATTTATTGCTGTGATTATCATTTCACTGATCACTATTTAAAATCTAAATTTTTAGGCAAATTTTCTCAACTGATCATATACATGCTTGATGTTGATGTTGCGAAAAAAGACTATATATTTTATAGACTTGTACATTTTTTTGGAACCTTTCATTCTAGCCTTTCAATAACGTAAAGCAGAATGAGTGCTCCATTCACTTCCTCAGTTATATTCTTATAATCTGTTTATTGTACAAAACTCTTCAATAAAAAACTGAGTATCATGTGCCAAAAGCCTTATAGCTTCCTTGCACCACAACACACTATCGTGTTTTCACTCTTCATACAATAGTGTACATGCAAGTTTTGAACTGGTACATTGATTTAAATAGTAAATAGTAAATACTAAATACTAACTACTAAATACTAAATACTAAATACTAAATACTAAATACTAAATACTAAATACTAAATACTAAATACTAAATACTAAATACTAAATACTAAATACTAAATACTAAATACTAA